>PVJS01016524.1:0-37371 GCA_004027185.1 Glis glis | reverse complement strand
CTTCCCCTTCCCCTTCCCTTAGACCACTTCCCTGGCTTCACTGAGGCTTCTCCACCATTGTCCAGAGTCCCTTTTGTATCCCCACTATTCCCTAGCTTGCGCATATTAGAGAAAACATATGACCCTTCTCCTTCTGTGATTGGCTAATCTCACTTAACATAATATTCTCCAGGTCCTTCCATTTTCTTGTAAATTATATTATTTTGTTCTTCTTTATTGCTGAGTATAATTCCATTGTGTGTATTTCCCATAATTTTGCAATCCATTCGTCTGTTGATGGACACCTAGGTTGGTTCCATATTTTAGCTCCTGTGAATTATGCTGCTATGAACATGGGTGTGCATATATTACTGTAGTTTTCTAGTTTCAATCCCTTTGGAATGATACCCAGTACTGATATAGCTAGATCATATGGTGGATCCATTCCCAGTTTTCTGAGGAATCTCCACACTGATCTCCATAGTGGTTGAACTAGTTTGCACTCCCACCAACAGTGCAGAAGAGTTCCTATTTCCCCACATCTTCACCAACATTTATTGTTGTTTGACTTCTTAATGCTTGCCATTCTGATTGGGGTTAGATGAAATCTCAGAGTAGTTTTGATTTGCATCTCCCTGATTGCTAATGATGTTGAACATTTTTTTAAGTATCTATTAACCATTTGTATCTCTTCTTTCATGAATTGTCTACTCAATTCGGTTGCCCACTTCTTGATAGGGTTATTTGTTTCTTTTAGTGTAAAGCCTTTTAAGTTCTCTATATATCCTAGATATTAGTCCTCTGTCAGAGGGATAGCTGGCAAAGATCTCCTCCCATTCCATAGGCTTTCTCTTTAGACTCTTGATGGTTTCCTTTGATGTGCAGAAACTTTTTAGTTTAATGCTCTCCCACATATAATATCCCATTGTGTATACATACCACAGTTTTTATTTTATTTTGCTCATTAATCCATTGATGGACACCTGAATTTATTCCAAATTGTGGCTATTGTGAAGAGTGCTACAATAAGTATGCAAGTGCATGTGTTTCTTCAACACACTGATTTCATTTCCTTTGGATATATACTGCTAGAGGGATTGTTAGATCATATGGCAATTGTATTTGAATTTATTTCTGTGGTGTCATTTTTACTTTCAATATTACTTTTTATCTTCTTTCTCGCTTTTTAAAGTATTTTTTGTTCCATCTCTTTTCACTACAACTTTTGAAAAGATATACCACATTTTTGTTCTGTTAGCAGCTGCCTTTCTACCATGTACATTTAGCTTCTTAAAGTAGACATCAATAAATATCTTTATCATCCTCCCCCAAAATGCAAAGATCTTAAATCCCCAAATATCCCTGACCTATTTGATACTGCTGTTCAATATTTAAGTTTCTTGTGCTTTTCTTTCTATCCCACAATCAGTAGCTGCTGCTGTTGTTTTCTAGCCAATGTTTGTTTAGCAATTTCTTCGCTCCTTCTTTCTTTGCTCATGCCAGATCATTCCTCTGAAATTCCTCTCTTGCCTGAAGTTCACCTTTTATAATGCTTTAGTAAGGATTGTCTGAGGACAATCAAAATCAGAAAATTAGCATTAATGTAAGATCACCATCTTATCTGTGAATCTTGTTCAAACTTTGCCATTGGTCAGGACAATGTCCTTTATGTGACCTTGGTTTTCTTGAAGCCAGAACCATTCCTGGACAGTTTATTGTTTATCATGAGCTTGCTATTTTTATTTTTATTTTTATTTATTTATTTTTGCAGTACCGGGGATTGAACCCAGGGGCGTTCTACCTCCGAGCTACACCCCAGCCCTATTTTTTATCCTTTATTTTGAAACCGGGTCTCACGAAGTTGCGGAGGGCCTCACTAAGTAGCTGAAGCTGGCCGCGAACCCGGATCCTCCAGCCTCTGCCTCCCAAGTATTGGGATTACAAGCGTGCGCCACCACGCCCGGCCGAGCTTGCTATTTTTAAACAGCACAGGGCAGTTATTTTATAGAATATCCATCAAATTGGGTTTGTCTGATGATTTATCCTGGTAGAACTCAGGTTATCATTTTGGCAGCAATGCCACAGGACCGATATGCTGTTCTCAGTGCATCATATCAGCCACACACATGGTTCTGATTTGTACCATTACTGGTTTTGTTGAATTTGATTACTTGATTAAGGTGGTATCTGACATGTTTCTCCATTCTAAAGTTACAATTTCTCCTTAGAGAAATAGAAGAGATACTTGGGACCTGTGCAAATATTCAGTTCCTTATCAAATTTTTACCTATGAGATTTAGCATCCATACATAAATTTTGCCTGAATTGTTTATCACTTGATACTTATCAATTGAGGATTTTCTATTTTTATCACTCTTCCTACATTTATAATTTGACATTGACCTATATAAATAAGAGTTTTCCCTTATTTGCATTTATTTATATATTCATTTATTTGTGAACATATGGATTATTTTATATATTGTTATAATTCATTAATATATTCTTCATCTTTTTCCTCCTCCTCCCTCTTTTCCCTCTCCTCCTCCTCTTCCTTCTCTTCTTTTCTTCCTCCTCCGTCTCTTCTTCTCCAGACAATGACATCATCTCCTCCTCCTGCTCCTTCTTGTCTCTATAGTTCTACATTTGGCCAGTGCAATCCTCTTCAACCTAGTGGCTTCTGTATTCATTTGACATGAACCCATCAATCTTTGAGCACTTCCTCTTTGGTTACAAAAAGATGTTCCAAGTTCATCTTATACTTTCCCTGACCTAGCCTTAGAATTCGCCCTTCCTCTAATGATCTCTTACTTTTCAGTAGAGAATAATATTTGAAGACCAATATATAAATGGGGGAATACAGTGGATTTTTAGGACAGTGAAACAACTCTGGATGGCACTATAATGGTGGATCCATTTCATTTTACATCTTCCTAAATCCATAGAATGCACATCAAGACTGAACTCTAATGTAAACTATGAACTTTGGGTGATTATGACATGTCAATATAGGTTCAACTGTAAAAAATTGTACCATTCTGGTGGGCAATTTGCTAGTGGGAGAGGCTATACCTATGGGGGAACAGATATTACATAGGAAGTGTCTATACAGTCAATCTTCAACTTAGGATGGCTTGACTTACAAATTTTTTATGGTGAAAAAGTGATATGCATTCAGTAGAAACTGTACTTAGAATTTTGAATATTAATCTTCTTATAGTTTTCATCTGGACTACCCCTCAAAGGCTCACGTGTTTAAGGCTTGGTCCTCAATACAGCAATGTTCAGAGGTGGGGACATGAGGAAATGATTGTATCATAAGAGCTCTAACCTCATCAGGGGATCAATACATTGATGGGAGATTAGACCTAGTTGAAAGGAGAGAGTTTTGGGAGGCATAACTTTGGGAACTATATCACATCCAAGGCCCCTTTCTCTCTCTGCTTCCTGGCTACCATGAGTTGAGCAGCTTTCCTCTGCCATGCCCTTTATCCAGGACATTCTGACTCACCACAAGGCCACAGTGATGGGGTCAAGTGATAATGGACCGAAACCTCTGAAACTGTGAGCCAAAATAAATCTTTCCTCCTTTAAGTTGTTTTTCTCAGGTATTCTGTCACAGAAATGAATAGCTGACTATTGCAGATCTTTTCCTGGGATAGCAATATGTAGGAGGATACTTTCTCATGATGCTGGACAGTGGCAGTGAGCCACAGCTCCCAGTCAGCCGAATGATCATGACATCCAATACTCGACAGTGTACTGCATGTGTTGCTAAGCTATGATGTTCAGTAGGTTAGTTGGATTAAGTGAATTTTTGCTTAGATGCTTTCAACTTATGATTGGTTTATCAGGACACAACCTCATCATAAGTCAAGGAGCAAATACACATTCCAAACAATTTTGCTGTGAACCTAAATCTTCTCTAAAATATAGTCTATTTAAAAAAAGAAAATATATGTACACTAGATGTCTCATTGCAACTGGAATGTCATTGCTTCTTTTAAACTCTACTAGTAGACATACTTAAGCCAAACAAACACTCACATACCTTAGTCAAGTTGATTTTATTAGTATGTAAAATTCTTATGTTTTATGGCCATGTAAATAATTTCATTTCTTAGCACATCAAAGAGAATATGTCAGATTTTAACCAAGTTTTTTTCCTCAAGTGGTAAGATATAACTTGAAATATTTTGAAAATAATTGTAAGGCAGAAGAAAAGTGCATTTAATAGGTGAAATAGAAATTTGCGGACTTTCCATATATACGTTTCTTAAAATACCCAAGTTATTTAATAAGAAATATAATAAGTAACTTTGAAAGAATGGGAGACTATTCATTTAGGTGTTTTCAAATGACAAAATGCTCAACAGTGATTTCAACCTATGTAAAAAGTATACAGAGCATTATACAATTAGGAATATTACTAATATTACTGTGTTTTTGTTTTCATAATTTTTTGTCCTAAACTTTCAAGTATTTAAAACTGTTTTCCTACGATCTTAAGATTTTAAGTTGAATTTCATATTTTCTATATTTTTAATCACAGCAAAAATATTATTAAAACTTAAACTTACTTTGATTACTGCTTTGGCTTTTATATTCCATTTAGTTTCAATTTATTCATAGATTAAATTTTTATCACTCCAGAAACATTCTTATGCTGTTCTCTTGATTTAGTCTTGTTTTAATCTTTCTTGAGTTCTTGGGCCAATCATCACTTTGGAGAATATTTTTTATGAAAATCAATAGCTTTCTTTACCTAAAATCACTTTTTTCTACTTTTATTGAATAGTGAACTGAAAACAGTCTTCATTTTTTTTTTGCTTTTTGAATTTATATGGATTTTATTGTTTCCTGTTATACAGGCAATTTTGGTATATAAACCATACTAAAAATGGATCATCCTTGTTGATAGTTTATGCCTTTAATAAATTTCAATTAATTCCAATCAATAATTGTTAATTTTCTCTCTGTTCTTGTTATATTTGGGGTTGACACAAATGGCAATTAGCTAAAAACCACATAATCTGTGGAGGAGAACTGCTAACTGCTAAGATTCAAATATTAGGCTCCCTATTTACATGTGAACATGATCAAATTACCTAGCCTTTCTGTGCCTCAGCCTCATTATCTGAAAAATATAGAAATAATAACAATATTTGTCTCATAGGGTTTACATGAGAATTAAACATTTAAGAGAAGCACTTAAAACATGGACATAAACACAGCACTATACAAATGTCATCTATTGCTACTATATTTACTTTAAACTCCACTTGAAAGTTTCATTTTTGTTTTCCTTATTCGACCTTTTTATTTTTAATTTTCCCTCTATAGTGTTATGTCATAGAGATAAAATTATTTTATTTTATTCTTTATTTAAGCAAAATATACTATTTGGAGTATATAAGGTAGACATCATCCTTCACATAAATAGTTGCTCTGCTAGTTCTCTCATCTGTTCTTCTATATTTCTTTTATTTTAAAATTATATTTTAGGAAGGTCTATTCTCTGTGATGTGCTTTGGGTAGGTGCTTTCTGCTCTCTATTTTTGGCTTTGTTTTGTAATTTTAGAACTTTCATAATGCTGTTCTTAGAAACATTTATTGAAAATTACATGAAACTACCACCGAAACTCTTTCCAAGTTAATCATTGTTCTTGTCTCAGAAACTCACTCAACAAGATTGACCCCATGGAATGGAGGAAGCCTTTCATAATTGTGACCTTCCAGCCTGCATCCAACCCCTGCCTACTTAATCTAATCTCAGGGCCTATTTTTGTTAGTGGGGTGTGGGAGGGAGTCTAATTGGCTCCAGGTCTTATCTAATAATTATCTGGAATAATCAACCACATTCCCCTTTTAATTTCTGTTTGCCCCATTATTATCTTCTTTCCCAGGTCACTATTTTTCTTTTTATTAACCTAAATTTCTGCAGAAGGAAAACAAAATGCTTTTAAAAATGGAAGATGTTTTTGGATTACAAGGCTAGATGAGGTTATTCTTTTGTTTAGAAAATATAGCTATGGCTAAGCAAGGCTTCCTCTGGAAAGAGAATGGGAATTTAGACTAACTGAAATGCTCTCCAAGATAATAGGTTGTATTTTGTTATGGAAGCCCTAGCAATCTAATACAAGTAATTTCTCTGAAATTTAAGAGACTTTTCTATAATTTTAACATATATTTTATTTCCTTATCGAGGTCACAAAAAATGTTGACAATTGATTCCTTATGTGTTTGACCTACATAGCACTTTGAAAAAAAATAAATTAGCTGTGGACTTTTAACTTAAGAGTCTAGATTTCTGGCTTCCCTTAAAGTCTCAGAAAACTGACAACATCTGGGCCTCTATTCCTCTTGGGAACAATGCCCATTTTATTTATTGATAATTGTGTAGACTCTTGGCATTTTGAACTTTGCTTTGGAGGCATTTATTGAATTGTCTCACAGGGTAAAAGTATTAACATTTTTCCCCTTTGGGGGCCATATTTCTTTGCAATTGGTTAATCTTTGGAAAGTTTGTTAGAGGAAATGTGAATTTGACATTCCCTGTCAGATGCACACTTAATTGCTGAGTCATGGGCATGGATTTGGGGTTTGGGAAACTCCCTGCCCCCCTGTAATCAAATCCAATTCTGAGCAAGTACTGTAGCTTAGTCAAAAGATGGACATTAGGCCATTTCGGTTAGTACTGTTTGCTTTCTTTTGATTCAGTTTCAGTCCTACCACAGTGGGTACATTCAACCTGACCAGAGGGTCTTTACTCCATCTGGACCACGGGGCCAAAGCGTAGAGTTGACTCTGAAATGTGGAATACGTGTCTATTCTCTTACCTATGTTCAAGGCTGCTAATAGTCCACCTCCTTCGTACAGCTTAGCTATGATGAGGATTCGGGGTAGATAACCCACATCAGATTAAAGGTTATTCTGTTTCTTAACCCTGCCTTTTGGCAGAAGAACACCAAAGGAAACACTTCAATGGCAGTAAGAATGGGGCTATATCCATGATATCTGCCACTTCGTCAATATTGGTGAAGTCCCTGTCATAGAGATTTAGCATCCTACTCTGCTGGATACTAAAGTAGTAACCACAAATATCAGACATGAGCTTGCCTTCAGAAGGCTTCCAATCTGGTTATGTAATGTCTTTGAGTAGACAATGACAATTTGTAAAGGCAGAGTATTGAGATGACTATAAAAGAATCCTTCATCCCCACATTATCCACCTTATCCAAGTAGAGAGTTCCATTTCTACACCATTCACTTATTATCCTCACCTCCCTACATTGTATCAGAGCAAAAGTTATGTAAAAAACTCCCCACTCCTTTTTTTTTCCCCCACACATTGTTCTAAACTGGATTGCATAGTGCTCAAGTAGACTCCAGTTTTAGAACACCTCGGCTTTTACTCCATGTGAATAATTTTATTTCTGTATGTCTGTTAGTTTCATCATCTGCATGGTCATCTTCGTATCTCTAGGCACATAGAGCAGTTCCAAGTATTAAATAGATAATACTTTCCATTCACTTTAGCCAGTATCTGCCACCAAGTGCTCTACACATATTAGCTATTACTAATAGGCAAAGTTATAAAAAAAAGAACAAGAATGAAGGTAGAACGGAAAGTGCCTAAAATACATTCTTCATGGAGAAAAACAATTATATTACCTTAAAATTAAATCTCTATGTTCACTGCAGCATATTTATAATAGCCAAGCTTCAGAATCAATCAGTGATTGATTCTACCAACTGATGAATAGATAAAGAATATGTGGTACATTTACAATAGAATACTATTCAGCCATGAATACTACTCATGAAATCCTGCAATTTGCAACAGCATAGATGGATCTGTAGGACATTGTCCTAAATTAAGTAATCCAGACACAGAAAGGCAAATGTTGCATGAGCTCACATGTGCAAAATTTAAATAAGTTGATCTCCTAGAAGTGGAGACTAGTACGGTGGTTATCAGAGGCTGGAGTGGTTTGGAGTGGGAGGTTATGGAGATATTGATCAAAAGATAGGAGGCACAAGTTGAAGAGATCTATTGTACAAGGTGATTACAGTCAATAGCAATGAATTATATTCTAGAGAAATTCTGAGAGTACATTTTAAGTGTTCTCATCACCACACCCAAAAATAAGTATGTGGGGTAATGCAAATGTTAATTAGGTCAATTTATCCCTTCCATGGTGTCCAATATATCAAAATATCATGTTGGGCACAACAAATATGTACCATCTTTTTTTTTTTTGCGGTACCGGGGATTGAACCCAGGGGCGTTCTACCTCCGCGCTACACCCCCGGCCCTATTTTTTTATACTTTATTTTGAAACCGGGTCTCACAAAGTTGTGGAGAGCCTCACTAGGTAGAGAGAGAGAGAGAGAGAGAGAGAGAGAGAGAGACAGGGAGACAGAGAGAGAGAGAGAGAGAGAGAGAGAGAGAGAGCTGAGGCTGGCCATGAACCTGGGTCCTCCGGTCTCCGCCTCCCAAAGTACTGGGATTACAAGCGTGCGCCACCATGCCTGGCCTAATATATACCATCTTTATCAATTAAAGTAAGTAATTAATTTTGAAAATCAGTCTCCAAATAAAACTTCCAAAATTTCCCTTTGTGATATGTAAAGAAAAAAAACCCTATTGTTCTCTCTGATGCAGAGAATGTGGTTGGTATTCACACTAAGAAAAACAGCAATTAGCTTCCAGGTTGGTTTCACCCGTGTTTCTCTTCTGCTCAGTTCGCCTTTACTTTTGTTCTGATAGAAACACAATATTTAACAAACTGAGTAACCTATTCTGAGCAAGTGGAAACACTATAAATTTATGTTAGTTAAAATAGACATTAGTTCTCTTGCACCTTTATTTGATGCCAAGGAACTCCTAAGTAATAAAAAGAAAATCTAAGTCATAGAATTTGCTGAAAAAACGGTTTACCCTGTTAGGTTTGAATGCTTATCCCCAGGGAGCTTGTTCACATTTTGATTATCTTCTAGCATATTCTTTTAGGCAGTAGAGGGTAACACCCTGTCCCATAGGAGTGATTCTCTGCCCTCTGTAAGCGTTAAGTGCACACCTACTAGGCTACCTTTAATGCTCACTTTTCATACTAACTCAAAAGCCTTTCCTGAACACCTACTTGAATACCAGGCGTAGTACCAAACACTAAGAATACAGATATAAAATGCAAATGTTGTCCAATTCTCAATGCTTCACAGACTTATTCATTTAAGAAGCAAGAAAATATCATTCAGAGCTCTCATTTTAGCTATAAAATATTAGTATCTCCTCTCTTGAAATAGGTAGTCTGACTAGGTAGCAAGACATAGGAAGCTATCTAATGATACAAGTCTATAGCAGTTTAAATACCAAATGAATTGCATGGATATTAAGTGCTTAAGAAATTCAGGAAAAAGAGAAGGCACACAGTTGGACATTTAGGAGACCAGGAAAATTTTCTGAAATCATTCATCCATTAAGTTGACGGATTATATCAGCCTGAAGTAAATTAGATTTGTTCTTTTGTTCCAGCAAGTGTCCTAGGAACATGATCTTCTCCAGTATTATATTTATTTTATCCAAATGCATTAAATATTGAAGGTGTAAAGATATAACAACAAACCTTATTTAACTGTTTATATGGGAAACAACCTAAGTTATTTGCTGTGAATAACATATACTTTCTTAAGGTGAGAGTTGTCATTTGTTATTGCCAAGTAACATTTTGATTTGTTGAAAGCATTCCCAGTAGATGAATTGATCCTTGTGTAGTTTACCTGGTGAAAAGTAATATCCACACTTCATGTCAAATTAAGACCATGAGTCCTAGGCTCAGTTTCACTGGATAGAAAATAGCAGATTTCTTTTGTTCACCCAAATATAATCCAGCACACTCTATTCACTGCTGATTCTCAAACATTCACATGTCTCCTAGTCATCTGAAGAGCTTGGTAAAAAAAAAAAATGCACATTCCTAAGCATTAGTCCCAGAGACTCAGAAACCATCACTTTGAATGTCTAGCTGAATCTGATACAGGTGGTCTGCAGAAACATCGTTGACCTTCAAAGGGGAAAACAGGTCAAAAGTAAGAAATAGCTCAGTTTGGGGAAGGAACCGCTGGGACCAATGCTGAATGTCTTTAAGCATTTAAAAGACCTTTCCAGAGGAATTTTCCAAGAGATCCAATCAGGACCCATACATTTCTCTTCCCTCTGAATTCTTGGTATTCGCCAGGGCTCTGCAGCAGGTTAAAGAAAGAAGCACTGCCCATTTGGTTAGTAGCGAGACTTAGCAGTTTGACTTCTCAGCTTTGGTTTGTCCAACAGTTTACTTGAGTTGTTTTACTCAAAACAACTCTGACACAAAACATCTGGTGTTTTTTCCCTTACACCTACTAATCCTCCAGCTCTCCAGACACCAACTGGATGTCTACAATTCAATCCAATTCTGATACTAACTTCCTGGAGTTATCTCAAACCCCAAAGGTTAGGGGCTCAGTCCCACAAGATTTCAGGTGCCAGTCACAAGTCCAACATTGACATCTGAACGGCTCACCAACCAGCTATAAATCTAAGGGTTCTCACAATTCCCTCCTCAGGTTCAAGAATTTGCTAGAATCACTCACAGAGCTCCAGAAAGTGTTTTACTTGTCAATACTAGTTTATTATGCAGGATACCACTCAAGAGCAAAAACCTGGTGAAAATGCACAGAGCGGGGTATGGGACGATGGTGCAGAACTCGCACACTCTCTCTAGATGTGCCACCTTCCCAGCACCTTGATGTTTTCACCAACCTGGAAACTCTTGGTTAGAGTTTTTTAATTAAAAGGTTTTTATGGCGATCCCATTACGTAGGCATGATTGATTAACTCATGGATTATTTGTGATTAAATGGCTCTCTAGCCCTTCTCTCCTTCCCCTAAGGTCTGAGAAGGGGATGAAAATTGCAACCCTCTAATCATAGGGTTGGTTTCTCTAGCAACCATTCCCATTCTGAAGCTATCTAGGAGCCCACCAAGAGTCACATTATTCACATAAACTCAGATATGATCGAAAGGGGCTTGTTGTGAATAACAAGGATCACCCCATCACTCAGGAAATTCTAAGGGTTTTAAAAGATCTTTGTTTGGACAAAGACCAAATATAAATTTCTTATAGTATCTAATTACCCCACAAAAACTCTTTCTATTAGAGTGTCTGTACATTCTGCCCATTACTTGCCCTTCTCCCTTTTCAGCAAGACAGAACTAAAAAGAACCCAAGAGAATATCTCTTGACAAGAATTACCAAAAGATTACATCGACTGATGAATACTAAATTTATACTATATTTTCATAGAATCCCATGAGAACTTGCACTCTTCTGGTCTATATTTCTTCCTAAAGAATAGAAAGAAAATTGAAAACCATTATCAATTATACTGCCTAAGATCTACAGATTGTTTATGACCTAGGAAGATGTTATCAAATTTACCAAATAGTAAACTCTACATGGGCAGAATTTTTCCCCCAAATTTTATTGTGAGCCCATTGCGGTGGTGCACGCCTATAATTCCAGTACTTAGGTGGCTGACGGGAGGATCATAGCCTCAGCAACTCAGTGAGGCCCTCCATGACTTAGTGACACCCTGTTTCAGAATAAAAAAAAATATGGCTGGGGGTATAGCTCAAAGGTAGAATGCCCCTGGGTTCAATCCCCAGTACCACAAAAAAAAAGGTGGTAAAAATACACCCAGCACAAAATTTACCATCTTAACCATTTCTAAGAGTATAACTCAATGATATTAAGTACATTCATATTGTTGTACATCACTATCATCTATCTTCAGAATTATTTTCTTCTTGTAAAATGAAACCTCTATGCCCCTTAAAAATAACTCACCAGTTTCCTGTCCCTCCATAGTCCCTCTATTCTACCAGCTGTCTCTATGTACCTCAAGTACGTGGGATCAAAGTATCTTTTTGTGGCTGACTTATTTCATTTAGCATAATGTCCTCAAGGTTTATCCACATTGTAGCATGTGTCATAATTTTCTTCTTTTTAAGTCTCAATAATATTCTGTTGTATGTATATAGTGCATTTTGTTTATCCATTCATCCATCAATGGACTCATGAGTTCACAGGCAGGAATTTTTATCTGTTTGGGTCACTGCTATATCCCTAGTGCTTAGAAAAGTTCCTGCCATGAATTAGATGCTCAGTGATTATTTGTTAAATAAATGAAAGATTAACAATTAAATGTGCTGTGTTGCTTATCCTGTGACAACATAATGCCCTTTGAATAAGTTTGATCTAGATATGAGTCTACTTCTGGGTTCCTTGTATCTTTTCATCTCTTCTCTTCCTCTACTCTATCTTTCTAGTTCTTTCTTTTACTATCCCTTCAGTATCCATTGTACAGACTTTTGCCATCTTTTTCTATTTTCTATCTTTCAGTCAAAAATCAATAAAGTACTGCAACATTAATGTAGCAATGCTGGATGAAGGCAGGGTTGATTGATTCAGAAATCAGTACTGGAGCAACTCTGGTGCTGGCCTCTGTGCCAGCATTGGAACCACTGTACTTAGTTAATATCATCTAGTAAATCTAAGTTTAGAGTCTTAATTTCAGTCAGGTCTTTAAAATTCTGAGCATTACTCAAATGAAATTGGATGCTGATATTTACTAAAATGGCTTAATTCAAGCAATGTGCAGTAATAATTCTATTCCAAAGATAATACCCTCAGAAAACAGTGATGAAGCCTAATTTCTACATTTACCCAAGGTAAAGTACTTTTGAATAGCGTTTTACCACACTTATATAAACCAAAAATGTGTCTGAAAGAAATCAACCTCAATTTCAGGTCAAATGAGGTTGGGCACATTCAGGGCAGTTTGATGATGGAGCAATTTGCAAAGCCTGGAGTTAAAAGTGATTGAGGTATATTATTCAATTTTTTTTGAAATTGCTTGCTGGCTAGATTCTAGTGTATTTTCTAGGTCTAACTGGATTTTATAAGCATCCTAAGATGGGGATTTGTAATGTCAACACCGACAGAACAATAGCTCTATTGGGCCCAACTAGTCAAACTTCAAACTGCATTTCATATTTTCTCTTTTACTTTTTGTACCTTTTGACACTATAACTTACCAAAAAAAAGAAAAGAAAAAGAAAAAGCTCTCTTGCGTTCTTTTACTGGACCTAGAAATATTATTTTACCAAAACTAGAAATTTTATTTTATGTCATGTCTCCTTTCTCTAAAAGACAAAACCAAGGTCTCTGAGCTTTTCCTCTTTTCAGATCTATAGATCTCTAGATTCCTTGAGCAAGGTCTGTCGTCATCTAGGCTCAGTCAAGAGAAATGAATCTACATCCCTTATGCCAGCAGTCATGCCCTGGTGGAGTTGAGATTGATTCCGGTGGATCTAATAGATTTACAGCTGCTTCACTGAAAGCACATCATACCTCATCAGTGTTTTACAACAATGGGGCTACATGAAATATGGAAGGAAGTCTCAAAGCAGAGAGCAGCTATAACATGCAGATCAGACACAAACAAGTCAGACAGGCTGGTGATGAATTGTGCTTGCTAACAATTTACTGTCCCTGTAGTCAGGCTGGGTAGCTCCCTCCATAAAGTTCATAGAGGACCTCAAATGTACTTTTCCTGACTCCAAAATAGTGTCCTTACCTATTACCCTTTTGCCAAAATTCTTCTTTCCTACTTAGTCTTAACTTTTCATCATCCCTTTTTGGGTTACACAAATAAGGGAACTGGGGTACTAACACATTAATATATGGTGGGTATTTGATAATTCCAATATCTGGAACTGCTAATGACAATTTTTAGTGTCTTTTTGTTGTTATTGTTGTTGTTTCTAGTCATTTATTTTTGTTTCCTATAGTACAGTAAATTTGTAAATGAATGGTGGATACAGGGTATGAACATTTTAGAGACATTTTCCTTTTAGTAGGCAGTTAGGATAAAGGAAATTCACTTGATCCCAGTCTGAAATTGAAATTGAGCTAGTTTGAAGCTGAATTTTGTCTTTGTGTAGGTTGATCTATTTCTGGTTTACTATGAAGGAGTAAATCTTTAGTAGGAGTCCCAACTGAAATTCTGGATTGGTAACTAGTTCTGTCTTTCATAGTGATTTCTGAAATCCATGTTTTGGTCTCCCATGCCCTATGAAACAGACAAAGTTCAAGTCAGATTGTTAGGCTCTCAAACTGCAGTTAAAAGTTGACAAATGCCTTAAGGAGAAAAAGTAGCACCAAATGTTTCACTAAGGCACTTTCCTTCTTTTCTCTCCAGCAAGTCCTTGCTGCCTTGGAATCTCTCTGATGAAGAGAGAGAGAGTTTTAATCTAGCTTTTCACTACTTTAGTTTTTCTTAGAGGAGTGCTTGGTCTGCAGCAATCTATTCTGCTATAGCTGGAAGCAAAAATCATGGTAGGTATCTGGAAATGGCCCAGCATACCAAGAAAGAAACCATGGAAAATTAAAGAAAAAATATGCTTCCAAGCCGGGCATGGTGGCTCACGCTTGTAATCCCAGAACTTGGGGGGCTGAGACCAGAGGATCCAGGTTCGCAGCCAGCCTCAGCTACTTAGTGAGGCCCTCCACAACTTAGCGAGACCCTGTTTCAAAATAAAGAATAAAAGTATTCTCATTAAAAGAAAAATGCTTCCATCTTTTTTGTGTTTTGTTTTTGTTTGTCTTTTGTTTCTCCTGGTTGACATAACATTTTCTGAGACTCCTCCTCATGTGGCCACAGCACTGTCCTTCCCTCTGAGGGCCAGTCCTGCAGAAACAATATGGCTTCCTTGACACCTCCTTGGCTGTAAGGCATTATTGTTTTTTGTTCAAATCTGCCCTTCATCTCTGTTGTGCAGCCTCTGGTGTTCTCATTGAAGACATCTATAAAGAAATAAGTATAGTTCTAATGATTTTTAACAACTGAATTTATATAAGTCACAGTTCTCCCACAAGCTTGGAAAAAAAAATACAACCCATGGAAGAAATCTTAAAGAACACACAGTCTGGTCTCTCGTGAAGAAGCCAGCTACCCCACGTCCCACAGTACTCACTGGAAAGAAGTATGCTTCCCACCTCCTACAACAATACTTTGTCCCTTGGGGTAGCTCCATGACTTCATGGGAAGCTCTTTCTTGACTAATAACTTTTAGATTCTGCAGCTACAATGAATGTCTTCCCTGGAAAAAAAGACTTTCATGTTCACTGTTGCCTATCAATCTTATTCAACCCCATAACCTAAACTTCCCCTTTGTTACCCTTTGAAATCCTAGTCCAGGGTACCAAAAGATGGTTGTGACCTTCAGACTTACATATAAATATGTAATATAAGGGTGATTTTCAGGTCAGTTTTCCATGAAACAAGAATTTGCATCCAGGACATTTATTAGGAAAGTTTGTACAGTAGGAAGTGGGGCTAGTCAGAGGGAAGATTTAAACCAGATGAGTCACAACCAAGACTCACATAGTCACAGGGGTTCCTTCTGAGTTTCCCCCACTTTAGGCAAGGGGGTCAGATGTTTATGCCTATACGTGGATAAACCCACTAGTCTCTTCATGCAGGCTGACTTCAGGGAAAGGGGATGGTTTGAGGTGGGTGACTCTCTTTGGCAAAGGGTCTTTCTCAGAGAGGGACTCAGCTGAGAGCCATTGGTTGATAAATCTCACATTCCTCATTCCTGGAAGGGGAGCCTGGACAGGACACCATTAGATGCAAGTACCAAGTTAATCCCGAATATATAACAAGTAAAAATTAAAAGGGAGTAAGTAAAAATAAAAATCTAGCAAACTAAAAGATACATGTTTTTGACTCTGTTAGGTTATTTTTTAAAGAAACAGCAGATAGCCCGGAAGTGAAATTACCTAATGGTTTATTCATGAAGATTTTGTGCTTGTTATCAAACACAAGGCATTAAGAAGACATGCAAATTTCACATTCATCTGTCTCATAGAGAAGGATGAAGGTTATCATAGTTCAGGTAATTACTTTTTAAAGAGTACCTTTATTGTTCTTGAGCAAGTTTTACTGAGGGACTTGGTAAAATAATGATCCTGAAGTCAAAGGAAATAAAGAGCAGAAGTTATCCTCTGGTCATGCACTTCACCATTTTGGAGCTAAATAAATATTCATTCAATAAGAACAGTCACTGTAAAATCAAAAAGAAATGTTTGTGGTGCTTTGGCAATGATTGCAAGTATGCATTAATATATTCAGTGAAAGGAATTAATATGCTTCAGCAGAAAAGCTATCATGTTCATAAAATAGTTTAAGACCAGTGATCAAGCACAATTCCTGAAATAGTCAAATCTCAGGATTTCAAAGGCATAATTTAAGTCATAAGTGAAGCAAATTTCTAAAAATTTGTCTACTGAAACACATTTTAACTTTCTTCTTTCCAACCAAATTAAAAGTGAGTTTTTATTGCCATCTTGAAATTCTAAAGCTTATCTCCTATTAGTCTTTAAATTACCTTCATTTGAGTGTTAGGGGGTGTGTTTTTATTCTTACAGGTCAAGATGAACAGCCTATGCATTGGAGGTCACAATGTTCTTAAATAGAAAGGAGAAAAATATTTCTATGTGAGAGCATCGCAAAAGAGACTAAGAATCAATTTGAAGGAATGAAAATAAAATTAACCTATGTTTTATTTAACCTATCAAAGAATCCTTATTTTTTTACACCCAGTATATTCCAGAAACAAATGTTGGTTATTGGAAGACCATAAGACTATCTGTTCTTATTTTTCAAATTCTAATTTATGAAAGAGGCTACATAAAATTAGCATATGTATTTGTATGGTGTGACTCAAAGAATAAGTATCTCAAAGCCATAACTGGTCTCAGACATCTTTCCCCAAACAAGCTCCCCCAAATTCTCCTTTTTAATATAGCCAGAATTGCTTCTATTGGAGAAACTATTGAGAATACACATAATACTTGGAAGGAAGCCCAGGCCTTGGGGTAATTTTTATGCACTTAGTGTCCTGCATGTATTTGATGCTTAGACGTTTTATTGCTGTTAAGTTAACACAGAACAATTTAGTAGATTATCTGTTGGAGAGCTCCAAGGAGATAATAGAACATAGGAAGGAAGGACTATAAAAAGATTAACATGGAGGGGCTCTGGCTTTCAGTGGAGGAAGTTTGAGTATACATGGCCCAGAGGTGTAGCCAAGGGCCTAAAGATATAGTTTATGGATTTCCCAGTTCTTTCTGATGTCAACCATGTTAGCTCACTTCCCATTTTCTAGTATTCTCTCAAGTAATAACTTTCTCTGATTTACATTGTGGAATCATATTTTTATATTTGAGGATGTTAAAATGCTGCTGGTTCTTTTCCCTTAGCTGTGAAGATTCATTATTTTCCAGCAAAACCAAAAACCATGCTAAGAAGTAAAAGTGAAAATCTTGGCTACTTATAAGCAAAATATTGATCATTAATGTTTTACTATCAGCAAAACAAGAAACAATATCAAGAGCAAAGAGTAGGTCATTGTTTCTATTTTCAAGCTAAGTGCGCATGCTTCCCTCATTCATTCGTAACACAAATCATGTGGGACAAACTCATGATATGATTATGATTTCTTATTATTGCTATTGTTATAACATAATATTATGTTGAAAATTTTCTAATATTCCAATAATTTATCTTTTCATATTAAGATCCTTTGATTCTAAATATTTGATAAAGTCTATATCAAAGCTTTTATGACTTTTGGTGAAGAAGTGGAAACATTTTGCAATTCATCAGTATGAAAGCTCAAAGATAAATTTTAAAATAACAATGGCTTTCACATGAGTATTTTTGCAATGAAACCCTTAAATATACATCTCAGTCCAGATATGGATGGCTTCTTTTGCTGTAATTTAGCTTTCTTTTATGGGAAGGTTGTTTTGTTTATTAGATGGTTATACAAAAGCTAATCTGAGCCTTATTTCCAATATGTTTTATTTAAAATATTTTAGGTGTATCATGCATAATAATGGAAATAAAATTCTGGAGAAAGGCTATGCATACAAAAGTATATACATGTCTAATGGCACATGTATAGGCTACCTACTCATGTAAATGTAAAATAAGAATGTTAAATGAGCATACAGTTTAAGTACTTTTCTATAGACAAAGATAGCATCTAAACATGAATTTCCAACATGGTTCCTCAAAGTGCACTAGTGTTTAAATCCTAGAAACAAAAATACATGTGTTTATATATTGTTGCTTCTTTCTAAGTTCTATGCATTTGAGTAGAAAAGGCTACTATCCAAAGTTTTAAGAGCTAAACTTCAGAGGCACACTAGAACTTCGAGTGCTCTGAGATTCAATATGAGCAATTTCCTTGCTCCTTTGCCTGCCTGGTAAAGCATTTACTCCAGCAAGCAAAATTGTCTTCAAAAAAGCTTCTTTTGACAAAAAAAAAAATCTCAAAATATAGTTGAAATAGGAGTACTGTGTACTTGCTCTGGTTAAAAACCCATAGAAAAGAAAAAAAAAGATTAGCTTTTAACTCAAGACCTAGTAGGAAAATGTGGGAATAAGTTTTTAGTGAGAAACAGATGTCTAAATATCCTTTCTAATAAATAGAAAGCTACAAATTATTGGCTGGATGACTCTATTACTTTGATGGTAATGGAACTATACAACTATATATTTCGGGCCCAAAAGGATAGAGAACAAAATAAGTCTTTGTTCTGGAGTTGAACATCTATCTATACCTATCCACTCCCACCCCAAAATTCTAGCAACGGGACAGTCCTGTTGGAATCAGATGGTCCTGAGTCCAAGTTACAAGCATTCTAACAATACCTGTCCATATTTCTTATACAGCATGAAGAGGAAAAATGACTTTTAGAACCAAAATCAAAACCAGAAAACAGGCATTACATAAAAGAAGGAGCCCAAAGTATAGCATAGCTATATTTTTTCCCATGTCTCAAAAGACATGTTAATACAAACCTTGCTTGACTGTGATGTATGATTCTGTTAGTTCATTCTATTAGTTAGGGTTTCCAAAGATCTTTGAATTCACATGTTTTATTAGGGACCATTCACTCTGCCCTTAAGAGCTAGAGGCAGGCACTCACAGCAATGCTGAGCTTGTGAGATATACCTTACTGAACAAAAAGACAAAAACCCTTGACCACAAGGAATTTATAGTAAAAAAAAAACAAAAGGAAACAGTAAAATAAGTGATACAATAGTGTATGACTGAAAAAGATGAATGCTATGGAAGAGAAAAACAGCAGAGCCGGGTTAAGAAGTGAGTTTCCAGATATAGCAAGATAGAAGCATATTGAAGTATGGAATACAGATACAAACCCAAGTAAAGACGTAAAAGCAGGGGAGGTTGCCATGTACATATCTTGGATAAGGTCATGCCATACAAAGTACCGTTGGTGACATAAATTTCAATTTTATGAATATATTCTAGGAGTTGGGGGTGTAGCTCAGTGGCAGAGCACTTAACCTAGGATGCACAAGACTCTGGGTTCTATTCCCAGCACTGTAATTAAAACAAAGAAACAAAACCAAGTAAAACAAAAATATATTATAAAAAATATATGTAATTTTTTATTATTTTGTAGTAATGGAGCATACTTCATATAATATGCAATTTGCCCTTATTTAATATATGTTAGGCTACATTTTTATGACAATAAGTATAGAAGTGTATCATATCCTTTTCTGTTTATATGGTATTCCAATGAAAGGGTGCACTGGGAGTTATTTAATCAATTCCCAATTTTCACTGTTGTAAAGAGTACCATAAATGATTATTTTGTGTCATAATTTTGCATTTTGTTTTGCTTTGCTTCAGAACAGGAAAGTGGTGTCTCAATGCCAAGGATATGCATAGTTTTAAGCCTTAGAAATATATTAATATGTATTCTTCAAGCTCATAATTCCCCCTTTCTTTGCACAAACAAATTCCAGCCCTTGTGTATGTCCACGTCCCATGTAATGATAGCTGACAAGTGCAGTCTTCATGTGGGAACCCCTTGCAGACCCAACACACCTTCCTGATGTCCACTCAACTGCTGTTGATGGGGAAGGCAGCAGGAGAGCCATACCATGCCTTCTTTCCCCCTCTATTCTGAGATCTGAGGATCACTTAGTGATCCCTGGCAGCTGTGAGCTTTGTGTTTTACTGCTTTGCTTTCTCTGAAACATAATCGATGCTATGAACCACACCACACTGGTTTTATAAGGGAGGAAACAAATTAAATCTCATTTCCCCAGGTTCTTTTTTCTCCTATCTTCCCCACGTTGGTTATCTCCATCCATTCTGCAGAACATCACCCTCTGTGCGGTAACTCTCACAATGCTTTGATGTGAGTTTGCTACTTACATTCCTGCTGGTTTATAAACAAACACATGAAACTATTCCTTCCAATGCTGGCAAGAATCTGAGGAAGTAGATATTTCTATCTGTGCTGATTTCAGGATAAATTATTACAATCCTTTGGGAAAGTATTTTGACATAGTGGAACATGAGCTATAAATATTCATATATTTGGTCTTAGTAATCACAAATATAGGAGTAGATTCTAAAGGAAGGATCCAAACTATGGATACAGAAATATTTATAAGCATGTTTATTGTAATATATTTATATAGTTCCACACCATAACCTGTGTTTATTTCCTAGAGTTGCCATAACAAAGCTGACTTTGGACTAGACAACTGAGTATCTTAAAGTGGCAGAAATGTATTCTCTCAGAGTTCTGGAGCCTAGCGCTCTGGAATCAAGGTGTCAGTAGAACTGGTTCCTTCTCGTGGTCCAGAGAGAATCCGTTCCATGGGCCTTTCCTAGCTTCTGGTGATGACTGGAAATCCTTGGTGTTCCTCAGCTTGTAGATGTGTCACTCTGATCTCTACCCCCATCTTCACGTGAAGTTCTCCATTTCCCATGATGTTGCATGGTGATGAGAGAGGCTGGCCTTTGGACTGGATCCCATCTCTACTAAATGACTTGGCTTGTGGTGACCCCATTAGACATCATGGCTTTGCCAACAGTTTTTGCCATGAAGACTGTTTCCTAAGAGTGGCCTCCCTTTTGGTGTCTGTGATGGAGTGGATCCCCACATCTCTCTTTCAGGCATCAGCCAGAATCATTGTGTTTGGTGCTCATTATCCAAACCCTCCAAACTCTTCAAGTAACAAGAGCTGCCTGATCCACAAATCCAACCAGCGCACCTTTTAGCACTAACCCATTAGTACCACCCAAAGAAATAAAAAGATGGCATTGCTAGGATTTAAATTTCAACCTTTGAAATGTGATAAACTTTTAATGCCAGTGTAACACAATTCTTGTGATTTGCCATCCTATGGAAAACACTCCATTTGTGCAGTATTTTAATCTCCAACAAAATGGGGAAGTATTTCAATGTATAATATAACCCTTGTGACTACCCGTGCCATTGAGAACAAGAGAAAAATAGCCTCCAGGGGTCCAGACTAAAGTGTCCCTCAAGTTGAAAAGGGAGCAAACAAAAAGGAAATACAATAGGAAAAGTCTTCATCTTAGTTATTACAGCAAAATTACTCTGGCTTTTGACTTATCAATCACAGATGAAAGGTGTAAATGGCGCTAGAAAACATTCTTTTCATAGAGACATGAGTCATGAAGGAGGTTACATCATTCATATGCTTGTCCAAAGTGGTAATTTAGAACTACTGCTACCAGCTCCAGCTGTATCCAGAATGATAATCATTAAGTCAGTGGTGAGTAGATACTTGGAAATAACAAGTTTGCCCTGGGCTGCCAGGAGTCGAAGGACGAAGCTAACAGTCTCTATCAACCATTACCTTGAGAACAGAGCTGTCAATATAGCCACAGTCTACCAATTTGCTAAGCATCAATGGCCATTAGCCATTACATACAAAAATGGATTGTTTCAAGAAAATAAACTATCTCTGACATACAATCCTTTCTGCTTTTCTTTCTATGCATCTGTGCCTACTCTGAATATTTTAAAGCAGCAACTCAATATAATTCACCAGGAAAGGAGAAACAGGCTAGTAAAAATTGTATTATAAGCTAACAGAAAGAAATATGTACTTAAAGTGGGATTTATTCTTCCTTATTGCTATTGGAATGGACACTTAATTTTCTCCCTAAAATGAAATGAAACTTTCTGAAAATTTATGGCTGCTGAGAGAGCAGTTTCTCACATGCCAGGCTACGTTAGCAAAGTTGGGAATAAATCATCAAAGAAATCTGACTAGTACTACACGGCAGCTCATGCAAGATAATATTTAACTTTCTTCCCCACAAGGCAATTGCAGGATGACTATAGTTAAGGGGTTTACTGAAGTCTGTGAAATAATATCCTCAAATCATAGATAATTAGCATCCCTGCTCTTATCTTTGTGCTCGCATTAGTCTTTTTGTGCTTTCTTTCCCTCCTCGTGCTTTCTTCCACCACTTCTCTAAAAATATCTTCTTTGTTCTGACATTGTCAGACTTGTGCAACTACCCTCGTGCCCTCGGTTTTCTCCCCTTCTCATTTTCCCTCTGTCATTGATATTAATACTGCTTCCTTGGAAATCCCTCTAGACGACGACGACAAAAGTCACAGACTTGTCCTCCATCTTTCCAGACGGTTGATAACAGCGTGCGTTAAGTGGTATCATTCATTTAGAAGGAGAAGAATGATTGATGGTCTTCCTACTAGTAGATTTCTACCCTGTTGGTTTGGATGCATTTGGAGATGTTGAGCCAAATGAAGTGAAAAATATCCGACTAACAATTGCAAAATTTCAAAGTTTCAAAATGAAGGATTGTCTTTGTCATTTTGTAACTCCTGATAAATATGTCTATTGGTTGGGAAGTGATTGCTCACCAATAAATTATGAGCCATATATTTTTCTATATAAAACCTCTTAGTCAATAAAGCAAAATCCTAGCATGATGTAAGAACAAAAGATGATAATAAGTACTATTTTGGGAGTACCCACTGTGTGTCAGAGAACTTGTGTTCATTATTTAACACACACATGCCCCATGACTGTTTTTGCTGTCTCTGCTATAACAATGAGCACACGCAGTACTAGAGAAATGACATCACTTGTCCAAGTTCTACCATTCTACTCAGCCTTTCACAGTCTCAAGCACAAAATCCATTTTATTTGATCCCCATGATTTCCTAATATATTAGGCTAATTTGGACAACATGATTTTATCTTGATAGAACATAACCCAGTAAATAGGGAAATATTTAATAACAGAGTTTTGCTCTTATGTTTATTTCACTCCTATAATTCTTACTAGAAAGTGACTGGGTTTTTGATATTCTTCAATCATAAGATTGAAATCCACATTTCTCTTTCTTTTGTGTTGCTTAAATCTGTCTCTGCAGAACTGATGGATTCCTGGGAAGGCCAAATTCGCCTTAGCAGCAGGTTGTGACAAATCTTCTTTGCTAATGTTTAGTTTTGTTCCAGGGACATGCAAATGGAGGGACTTTTTCCTTAGCCACTAAGGTGTGGATTCTGGCTGTGAGGGGACTGTTGTTGAAGAAAAAAAAATTTAACTGAGCGCCCAAAAGTTTGCCCCTTGGAAGGAAAATGACAGCTGTTTTTATTCCAGGAATTTAACTTGTCACAGGACAGTCATGTGAAAATGAAATCAAGTTAATTATCTCTTTCTATGACAATGCACTTCTGGACATACTAGTTAAACATTAGGACTTAGTAAAAATCGATTCTCTAAAATGCCTACCTCAGAGAATTATTGCAAAGGAGGGAAAGTGTATTGAAAGCATTTTGGAGTGGAGTTGTATAAGCAGAGGAAGGGCCCCTGGGCTCACATGCGATGTGTAAGTCACTTGAAAGAAGATTCTATTGTTTCACTCAATTCCTTTACACTCATTGTCTACAAAGCCCAGAAAGATCCAGAAGGTTAAAGTCATTCAAGGGAGGCATGAATGTGCCGCTTTCTTTAGGAGAACCCTGAGTCCCTTAACACTCCAATCCTTGCCTTGTTAAACTTAGCATTGCCTGAATCCAGCTCAGAATCAAACGAGACAACCCTAGTAAATGCTTTAAGCATGAAATTTCATAAAGACGCACATAGGCTATATAGCATATTGACTGCATAATGACTATTATTGTAAGGTTGCGGGTTCGAGTGTTCGGAGAAGTGAGAGACCAATTCCACCAATGGATAATGCAAAAGCAAAGGAACTTTATTAGCTAGCTCGAGCTAGGGTCCAAGTCTCATCCAGCACAGTGGAGTATTGACCTCGGACCCCGAGCTCTAGATCACTCAAGCTTTTATACATTTTGGTTACAGATACAGTTGGCAAAAGTTAGGGGTATTTGGGGTTCACTGATTGGCTCGTCACACCTGAGGAAGTTAGAGACTTTCCACCATTGTTCTGATAGGCCTCACCAAGCGGTGGTTTCCGTGAGAACATCTCTTGGGACTGCTGATTTAGTTTCTGGGAGACAGAAACTTAGGCCTAGCCTAGTTCCTTCAGAAGCACAGCCTGTCATGGCTGTTCTTCGGTCTCACATTATAGCTTTATATGTATTGAGAAATTTAATTTTTACAACTCCTAACTGAGCATTATCTTTATCCCCCAGTTTATAGATGGAAAAACTGAGGCAACTGTGAGTTCAATTTTCCCAAATAATATAGCTAGTTAATTAGATCACAGAGCTAGTAATAGGTTCAACTGAGATTTATTTATTCATTTATTTTTGTGGCACTAGGGCATTCTACCTCCGAGCTACACCTCCAGCCCTTTAAAAAAAAAAAAAAACAGGGTCTTGCTGAGGCTGGCCTTGAACCCGAGATTCTCTTGTCTCAGCCTCCCAAATACTGGGATTACAGGCGTTTGCCACTGCACCTAGCTCAGCTGGGATTTAAATCCAGGATTCTTTTACTCCAGTCTGTTCCCAATCATTGTGCATTTCCTGTCCCATAAAGTCCCATGGGAGAAATTTGTCCTAACCTACCATGTAGTACTTGATCATGCATACAGTCGTCATTGCCCTCATTATGCTGTGAACTCTTGAACTCTTTCAGGAAGGATCTGAGGGCTACTCACCTTTGAATCTAACTCAGCAAATACTTGAACATTCTGGGTTGTTTAGAGTTGAATAAAAACATCAAAACAAAATCCTCACCTCAAAGGGAAGGATAGCATAGTGAGAGTCTTCACAGTTGCCCAGAGGAATGGGTAATAATTACACTTGAGTTCTGGATTCTCACAAACACAGACATGCATTCATTCAAACATTTCATGACTCAGATCTTCCAAGAAGATCTGGGGCAGTACTCAGGTGACGAGAAAGCCCTGATGTCTTCGGGGGCAGCCTGTAGCATGATAGAGGGAAGGCACAGTGTTCCCAGTGCCTGGCTTCATATAGCGGCACTCTGAACAGCATGTTTGAAGAAAAGATCAAAAGTCAACAGCAATGAAATTACTACCAGTGGTAATATAGGAGGGCACCTTTTTCTGTTTGAATCCTTTCATCTTCTCCCATTAGCAGATTGATTATTATTTTATCAGATTAGTCAGTTGGTATCTGTGGAATAACAGCATGGAAAGGATTCATGGGTGAGCAGAGGAAGCAATATACATGGCACAAGAACAATGACTTTCAGATATTCATGAGCCTGGTGGTGGGAGGTGGCTGGCAGGTCTCTGTCAATTCCTGGTGTAGAAGAACCTGAAAGGACACCTAGGTATTACTTGTGTCGGTAATGGAGATGTTTTTGGTAGCATGGATCGTGGATAAAATATTTTGCTAAGTATAAAAAGATTTGGTCTTCCTACAATTCTGCAACATTAAACAAGTGAATGTGCTCTTTGGGGTCTCAGTTTTCTCACCTGTAAATAGAAGGGGATTGGACTAGATCGTTCCTGAGGCTCCTTCCAGCTCTAACATGCTAGAGGGCCATCATCAAGGCCAAAGTCAGCTGTAACTATTCAGCAGACAAAAGAAGGAGGAGCAGGAGGAGGAGGAGGAGCAGGAGGAGGAGGAGAGAAGGAGGAGAATAAGAAGAGGAGAAGAAGGAGGCAGCTTTGTCTACTCTTGCAGTACAGTGTTTGAGAAGGCAGAAGGTATAATCCAGCCCTCACCCTAGCCACCCTCCCTAGCCATGGCTCCTTGTGCCCTTAAGTAATCATGCAGGTGCCTATTCTAATATCTTCAAAGGCAGCCTAGGGCCAAGGTACCTTAACAGCTCATATATATATACATATATACATATATATATATATATATATATATATATATGCACACACACACACACAATTACCTATTATATATAACATGTTACATATATATTACATGTTTTTATAACATTCTATATAGCATATATAATTGAAAATCACTGAAAAATCTTCTCAAAAGAGGAACTAAAAAAGGATAAAAGAATCATGAATGGTAACATTCACTTTATAAGTCTCTAGCTATTAAAAAACAAAATATTGCAAAACAAACAAAGAAAAGCTCTCAAGCGTTCGGTATTCTGTCACGCTGAGGTTTGGCACCACATCAAATAGGCAAAAACAGTGGAGAAAAAATATCTTATGGATCCTCTGAGGGTCCAAAGTTTTCTAAACTCAAGCCCATATTCTTTTCCAAAGAGTTGATAAATCTGTAATGAAAACAAGTCACAGACACCGAAGGAATCTAGACACGTAGTCTATTTATTTATAAATATGTACTGCTCCTCCACCATATGCTTTGCACAAAGACATTAAAAAGTGGAAACCACAGCAGGTCGCAGGCACAGCTCCCACAGCAATAGCTCGGTTTCTAGGTCTGGACTGTTCTGAGAGAAACGTCCTCTCAGAGTCTGCTCAGCCACAGGCACTTCCGCATTGAGAGTGTGTCTACAGAACTCCAGACTCCCCTTGGCCTTACAGATGAATTACATTCATGTCTTGCATAGTAGTTTTTTAAAATGACCCTTTCCTGCACAAGTGGTCCCTCCATTCCACAGTAATATTTTGTCTGGCTATTCAAAGACTGTTTTAAATAACATGTGATAAAAGCCAACCAGATCTGAACTGTAGCATGAGCAGTTTGTCCTTAGCCACATGGCATCCCATGTTTTTGATGCTTCTACCCTTCCTAATCTCAGCTCTTCTGTCCCCTCCCCTGACTCCTGACTGATCCAGGATACCGTGGTCAGTGTCCTCTTGTTCCTTCCCCCTCCCCACTGCTGCGTAGAGCCAATCTCTTCTGCCCTAGGAAACTCAAGCCCACACTCATTTTCAAAATGTTTATTTTCTAAGCCTCTAACATATGATAGTGAATTAATGAAGCCTAACAAAGATATTACCTAGAAATTATATATTTAGAAAGAGAGCATGAGACAGTGTATATGAATTGCTTTTGGAATCAGGCGATATAGATTTAAGTCCCTGTGTTAGAGTAATTTTTCTTCTACTGGCTGTAAATTTGATACTTCTCTTGTATAATAATAATAATAATAAGTTCAGGTTTGTTGAGCGTTTACTATATCAGTTACTCTGCAAAACACTTCTATGTACTATCTTATTAAATACTTATATATTTGCCAGCTTTGTGTCACTGTGACCAAAATACCTGACAAGAAAAACTTAGAAGAGAAAAAGTTTATTTTAGCTCAGTTCCTGGAGAGAGAGAGAGAGAGAGAGAGAGAGAGAGAGAGAGATTGATTGATTCCTGGTGGTTTGAAATTTATTAATTGCATTGGAATCAATAATGTCATTCTGAAATCACATGTTCTTCAGTGATAGGAATGTTATTAGATTCATTATTGGAAATATTCCACTTCTGTTCTTTCTTTTGGGAACCCATGAATCAGATATTGGGTCTCATGAATTTATCATTTAATTTTCTCTTCTATTTTAATTTTTTTTTTGCCTTTTTGTTCTATTTTCTCAAAGACTTCCTTGACTTTATAATCCTATTGACATTTTATTTTTATATTTTATTCTATTGCTTCTTTTAAAACCTTCTGCTTTATATGAATAAAATATCTACTTTCATTCCTTTGGGGGAATATACATTTAAATGTCATATTTTAAAACCCTATTTTTTTCTCTTTTTGTTCTCTGAAGTTCTTTCTTTTTGATTGATTATTTGCTTGTTTGTCTTTCAATTGTCTTTCAAGTTGGAGATTTTCCAAACTGTTCAGCAATCCTTGGCTGTCCACCCACATTTAAGAAATGCAGCACTAAAGAGCTATTTGGAAGTGCACTCTAGTTAACTTCTAAAGACTTAGAATTGGAGCAGAGGCGTTTCATTCCATGTTCTCCAAATCACAGTATCTTTGCTAGATAGTCCATGAAAGTATTGTGCTATCATATCGTTTCTCCATTCTCCTCTGCCCTCTCCTAGGCTGACCCTAAGAGCTACACACTTGGACTCTGAACAGCTGGACTCTGGGGGAGCCCGTGGGCACTTTGAAGATATTGGGGAGTAGAGGAGAGAGAGGTCAGGGCATAATTTTTCTGGTTCCCTCTCTGTTTCAGTACAGGCTGTTAAGCAGTATTTGTACCTCTCCCCACTTTGGTTCCTGTTGAGATGGTCTTGTCTCACTGTTACATTTCTCACTGGCTCCTATTTCTTTCCACTGTTCCTTCAGCCCTGAAATGCAAAGTATTCCCACTCTGGCTGGTTACTAGGTGACTCACCATCCCTCATTTCTTCACTTGCATGATCTAAGTAGTACCTTCATCGGAATCTCTTCATTTAAATCATCTAGGGTGACTCTGTTTTCCTACCAGGACACTATCCGAAGGTCTTTAATTTGGAATGCCTCAGTATCTGTAGGAAGAATTCTGTGATATTTTTCCAGAGAATAGGGAAAGCCTATATCTGACTATGAAGGCTCACAAGGCAAGAATCACTGGAGTGGAGGTTCCAGTTTCCACGTGTACTCTTTATCACTGTGTTATCATCACATGATTTCAGAAACTCTACCCTGACTATTCATGCTTTTTGAGATTTATTCTCCACAAAGTAAATTCCCAATTGTTTGGTTTAGTGTGGGTTATAGAGGATGGAGAAAAGATCACCATTTTTGCTTCTCAGTGAGGCTTTTAACCAATTTTTATTATTTCAGTCCCATGTCTTTTGCACCCTTCTGCAATTTTGGTGTCCCTAAGTCCTGAATTTTCCTAAGTGACATGGCTGGGGTCCACCTGCTGCTTATTGACACACCTCTCTGATGGCTCTTGCTTTCTCAGGTGCATTCATTCCCTATATCTATTTCCCATCTTCTAAAAAGTTTTGCATCTCTAATCTGCTATTCTTGATCTTCTGGTTCCCCTTGTCATTTGATCAAGATCATTTTTATACTTTTCTTCTAACTTTACTATTATTTTAGTGGGATTCGCAGTGAAGTAAAAACAAACATTTTTCTATTTCACCACCAAACTGAAAAATGTCCCCATTTTGTGTGTGTGTGTGTGTGTGTGTGTATGTGTGTGTGTGTGTGTGTGTGTGTGTGTGTGTGTGTGTCTGTGTGTATGTGTGTGTTGGATTGAATCCAGGGACATTCTACCACTAAGATACAGCCCCAACCCTTTTTATTTTATTTTATTTTTTTATTTTGAAACAGGGTTTCACTAAGTTGCTGAGGCTGGTCTTGAATCTGTGATCCTCCTGTCTCAGCTTCCCAAATACTGGGATTGCAGGCATGTGTCACCGTGCCTGGATAACCCCGTTACCTTTTATTGAATATAGGTCCTGGCACTGAAAGCATTGTTATTGTTGAGATGAAAGGTGAGTGGGGATGAAACCCTGGAGAAGTCAGGGAGGAGCAAAGTTACTCAGCATAGGACAAAGGGAAGATCTGAGAGAAGGATGCCAGAGCAGAAGGGGAAAGCAAAAAGGTCAGAATAGGAACTTTTATGAAGTTTACCTGGTGTTTTTGTATTATTCAACCTGTGCTTCCTGTTGGCCCCAGATTTTCCAAACAAGAGCAGTGTAACACATGTTTTATTCACGTATGCTCTTGGCATGGATGGGATTAAGGGAAAAATGCTGAATCCCATTAGGAGTTAATGCCACACATGGAGTCAAGCAGCATTTGGATTCTGCTGCTTTTTATTTTCCTTTATTTCTCTTTCCTTCCATTCTTCCATTCAACAAATATTAAATACTATCTACCTGGGTATTAGGCCAGACACTCTGGGTTATAAATCTCTGATTTGAGTAAGTTTACCGTACAGTTGGGAATACTGAGAAGTGCATTGCTTTGATGGAATGGGGAAGAAAGTGTGGGAAGGGTTCTAGCAGAGTGCTGAACAGGATGCTTGGTGCAGAGACAAGCAAGTCAGACAGTCTCTGTCTGCAAAAACCCCACATTCCAGGCAATGGAGCTTAGAATGTAAGAATAATTGAATGGTTAATGATAATGTATTGTTTACTTGAAATTGCTAAGAGATTAGATAAGTGTCCCCAGCCCCCCCATACACACACACACACACACACACACACACACACACACACACACAAAGGGGTAACTATGAGGTGATGTATATGTTATATAGCTCGGTAGTGGTAATTATTTTACAATTTATATGTGAATCAAATCATGTGTTGTATGCTTTAAATGTATTCAATTTTTATTTGTCAGTTAGTTCTCATTAAAGCTGGGAGAGGAAATCTTACATAAGAGAATATCTATTTTATACATAAATATGTTATTAACATTTTATTAATTCAAGTAATAAATATGCATTTAACACAAAAAAATTAATACAACAATAAGGTAGAGAAGAACATTCTGCACAGTGCCACGGTAAGCGAATATGAGTGACATATTCAGGAACAGCTGTTTGGTGTGGTTACGAGTGGGGAATTGTGCAAGGTGAGCCTGGGGCAGGTGGTGGAGAGACTATTGTGTTATGAATTTCATCCCAAAAGCTGTGGAGAAATTTCCTAACATTTTAAGATGAGGATGAGATAGAAGAAGGTTTCGATTATTAGAACACTGCTTGGGGGCATCATGCAGGATAATAAAGTAGAACAAGATGGAGTCTGAGAGACCAGAAGAAAGGCAGTTGCTGTCCAGTCATCTTTAGTCCACCATTTTGAAAGGGTTTTATCAGTGATAGGCAAGCTAGGGAGAAAGGAGAAAGTAGGAAGGAGACTGGGGGGAGGGAGGGTGGATAATGCCCAATAAGATCCAGGAATTGGATTATGAGATGGGAAGGAGGCAGAATTTAAAATACATAGAAAGAAAATCTAAGATGACTCTGGGGTTTCTGGGTTGTAGAACTGATTCCAAGGTACGCAAGGATTGTTTTGAGATTTTAAATTGCACATGAATGACATTTGGAGAGAGGAGAATCAAGAGTAAAGAGAAAAACCAGACTGAAATAATAGGCCTAATTAATAATACTTGCTTATAGAAGATATTAGAGGCTAGACATTTCTAATTAAAACTCAAATTTAAGCAAGTTGCTAGTGCTTTTCTAATGTCCACAACTCCAGGGGTTCAGAGGAAACTTACAAACACCAGGAGAAAATGTGATCCTTGGGCCAGAACTGAGACCATCACCCCTGCTGCTGTGGGGCACGTTTAAAGAGGTGCAGGGAAATTACACTGAGTCCCTTCTTGGACATCCAGGAAACACAACCTACTGCATGGCTCGGTGCCCATATGGGAACACACTTAGCAGTAATAGGGAGTACCATCAAATGTGTGTCCTTGTAATCCCACATACAGCATAAAGGAATAGGAAAATCCATAGAGCGGAAAATAGAATTATGGTTGCTAAGAATTTGGGGGTGGGAGAAGGATGAGGAGTGATTGCTGATGCGTAAGAGATTTCTTTTTGTGGTAATGAAAATGTTCTGGAATTCAACAGCAATCATAGTTTCACAGCTTTGTGAATAGATTTAGAAACTTGACTTATCTACTTTAGAAGGGTGAATACGTCAGGTGTGGTCATGTACACTTGTAATCCCAGCTACTCTGGAGGCTGAGGTGGAAGGATCTCAAGTTCAAGGCCAGCCTGGGCAATTTAGTGAGACTCTGTCTCAAAATCAAAAATTTTTAAAAAGGGTTCAAAATGTAGCTCAGTGGTAGAACAATTACCTAGTATGAGTGAGACCCTGCATTCAATACCCAAAACAGCATTAAAAAGGTAAATGTTATAGTATGTGAGTTATTGCTCTCTCAATTAAAAAAAGGGAAAAGAAAAGAAAAATATAGACCAGGGCTCAGGTACCACCAACCAGATCATGTAGGGCATCTTCTTGTCCTAGGACCTTGTGGACCACAGCACTGTCCTCTGAGGGGGGCCTTGCTCCCCTCACCAGAGACTTCCTGTTTGGGCCAGTAGAAGTTTTATTTAAGATAAAACCCTTTATACACTCCTGGTCATTACAGTTTCTCTTATTTTGAGAAGGAGCCTATTACCCAAGGATCAAAATAAAAGAAATAGGGAGACAATCATTCCAGCCAGCCCAGATGAAAAGCTTCTTCAACTTCTGGCTGACAGGTGGCTCTTTTCTGTAGGGCACTGAGACTTAGTTCATTAAGAAGTAAGTGCACACACACGCCTAACATATATTTACCAAGGAACTGTAATAGCCATCTCCTTAATCTTCAAGATGCTTGAAACTAATCAACTTTTTAAATTAGATTTGCAAGTAATAATAATAGGCTGAGTTATTTTAGCAAGATTGAAATGGATTTTCTTTATCAAAAAGTAGATGCCCCATGCCTTTGGCTAGAAAAGACTAAGGGATTCAAAGTCAGTCAGATATAAGGTTCACCACTAGTGGCTTATGATCTTGGAAAAGTTGTTTGGAAGACAAACCTTTGCTTCTTTAGCTCTAAAGTGAAGATAACATGGACTCAATGGCATAAAACATGCGAAGTATCTGGCAGCATTTGGCAAGATATTTTCAGTGACCATTTACTCCATTCCCTGTTACAAAAAAAGGTATATTTCTCTGGGGTTTTTTTCCCTGTTTTTATCCTCTTCCTCCCCCTCAACATTCCTTGAAGAAAAAAAAATCTGAGTTGTCTCAATTCCACTGAAAAGAAGGTATCAAAATCTAAGATTCTTTAAGATTCTTTCAACATCTTTCTTTAAAAAGAAGAAGAAAAGAATCTACCATACTTTAATTTCACTTGCTTCTATGAGTCATGGAAGCATGAAATAGGGGAAGATTCTGGAAGCTCAGTGATTTTCCATTGCTCCGGTGTAATAATGTAGCCGATAGGTCTATCTGGCTCTTTCATCGTCGCTTTCATTCCAGCCATGTTCAGTTAGCATATCATTTGCATGTTAGCAACACAGTCGCTTAATATGCAGTAAAAAAAATAGAAAACAGAACCCAAACAGGAAACAGAACACCTTTTTAATAACTGATGCGTTAAATGAGGAACAGTTTTCTTTCATGAGAATATATTACTTGACCTTCTGCTGAGACAAGTTCATTGGATTTAATTTTGAGGAACTGATTACATTTTTTAGCCAGAGATGGTTTGATTTGACTCAAATCTGGTTAGGATGTGAAGAGGCTATTAAAATGAGTTTTTAACATTTTTTTTTCCTAAAGACTGGTCCATTAATTGCTTGTGAATATTCATCCCTTGAACCTCCTACTCTATTAGGCTCAAGCCAGAGTTGCAAGATTATGATGTTTTTATTGATGTAATTAATAACAAATGTTACTCGTTAACTTGGATGTCATCAAATTGGACAGTTGACAAATGTACTTGGGGCCTTGCTCCAGTGAATTTAATATAGATATGAGGTGGTGTATCAACCTTAAAAGATGAAATCAAGAACATTACTGTGGAAATAAATTTAAAAAGTAAAGAAGGCATTTTACTGAGTTTTGGAAAAGCAAAAAGATGATTTTTAAGATTAATTCTTTTTAGGTTTCTCTGAATGCCATGCTCAAATAATTTAATATATCTGTTCAATACATAACATCAATTGAAATATTAAAACACAGTTTAAAATACCAGAAGCAAGGAGAATATTACAAAAAGTAATAATAGGCAACACACAGATTAGATCATAAAAAAATAATAATTCCAGTTTTGCTCCTCTTTTCGTCCTACAACCACAAGAAATCTAACTCCTGTATAATCAGAATATTTAAGGAGTAAGGACAAGGAAAACATGCTGCCCGATTGTAATTCTGCATATTGTAACCTTAAAAATTGTACTCAGATGTGTACCAACTGATCTCACATGTGAAAAGTCATAGGAAAGTGGGTACACAAATGTAGTCTAAGAACCCAGAATGGGATTTTAAATCAGACTGCATTCATTTGAATTTGGTTATGGACTCAATTGCTGCTTGCCTTTATGTTACTTGAAAGAAAAATCAGAATGTAACAAGAATTCTTGCTTCGATTAAAGAAACAGACTATTTCCCAACTTAGGCAACAACCTTCACTGTTCCAGTCCCTGACCCATATGAACAGGTGGGGTGGATGGGGATGGTAGGGGTGTGAGGAAGGGTAAAATGGGTGGATACCGGTGTCAACTTGACCAGACATAATTACTAGGTAGCTGGAGAGGAAATTAGGTTCCATGAGGCTGAGGTAGGTTACTGTTTTATCCCTCTTACAGGTCAGGAACTGAAGCTGAGATGTTACTTGTGCAAAATCCCACAGCTGGTTAATTATAGTGCTGCAGATCAATTCTAAATCTTCTGCTTCTAGCACACCCACTTTTCCCTCAGCCACCTCCAGAGAGACAATAAAAGATCCCCATAAGGTACCCAATCAACTTTATGATGAACCTTCTTTTAATAAGAAGATGGAGAGCGGACCAGGGTGGCTCAGGGCCCCCACTCCTGCTCTTTTTGATTCTCCTCCACTGAGGTTTCCCCTTTCTCACCTCGGCACCACTTGGGTACACTAATGTGAGCTGAGGTCTCAACAGCTAGAAATGAAGATGCTGCATTTCCCCTCACAATGAAAGCCTCCTGGTCCATACACATCACTGTGCTCTACACCATGTGGGAATTCAAAGAAATAGACTACAGTTCTTAACAAGATGTCAGTAGGCTGATTAGAAGACAGGCAAGATCATCCTTGCTTTCATCCCCCAGAAGTAAATATAATGAGAGTTTTGGGCAACTATGGAGGAAAGTTGAAAGAGATATTTTTGGTCAAGAGGACATTCAGAAATCCTACATATGAAACCAGAGAGGTGGAGTCAACTTCACAAATGGATAAAGATATCTGTAGATGGGCAAACATCACTCTGTGCCTTGTGCTTTATCCCCTTTCTCCTTTTTGGCCACTCACCGCTCAGTGCCCACCTAAGGCTGACTAAGCCCAACTATCTCGGTCAACATTCTCACTGCTATAATCCAAAACAACCAACCACACAATTTAGAGGAAGAATTATTTGATCACAGTTTTTTGAAGATTTTGGATCCAGCCCATGTGAGGACTGGATCTATGGAGCTCAGGGCATGGTGGTGGGAAGTAGAGAGAAGGAGAACAAGGACTCTGCTCTCACATCACAGAGGCTGGAAGCCAGAGAAAGCAAGCAAGCAAGGGGATTAAAAGACAAAAGCACAGTTCCTAAGGCCACACCTCCAGAGACCTACCTTCTCCAGCCACACCCCACCTGCCCTGGTTACCACCCAGTAAATCCATTACAATGGGTTTATCTACTAATGAGATTACAACCTTCAAGACTTAATCACATCAACTCTGAACACTAATACATGAGTTCTTCAGGGGACATTCTATATCTAACCATAACAATTACCTTGGTTGAGCAGAACAACCTAGACTCAACATCTTTCGCTTTTTTTTCCCTTCAAAACTTGCCAGTCCTAGTCCCTATTTTTAATTAGAATTATTTAGAATTCTGCTCTCTCCTAGGAAAATTCAAACTTAAGAGCCTATTCTTCCAGATGAAAAGTATGCTTTAGTAATTTCAATGGCTGGGCGTGGTGGTGCACACTAGTAATCCCAGTACTTGGGAGTCTGAGACAGGAGGATGGCAGGTTCCCAGCCAGCCTCACCTTCTTAGTGAGGCCCTCCTCCACTTAGTGAGACCCTGTTTTAAAATAAAGAATAAAAAATTGGTCTGGGGGTGTAGATTGGAGGTAGAATGCCCCTGGGTTTCATCCCCAGTATCACACACAAAGAAATAATAATTGCAGTGAATTGCTGTTGGTTGGCAGTAGTAGACACCCAGATAAATTATGTAGATATATATGTTTTTAAATTGCAAAATCACTTCCAAAAGAGTACCTATTATGTATTCTGCCCATATCAGAGGGCAATAGTTCATAAATCTAACTATCTTGAGAAGTTTTATATTAATTGTACTTTATGTTAAAATAACCAATACAATTAATATTTTTACCTAGGCAACTAACTTGACCTTTGTTCAAATTTTTCTTTTTTTAAGTTAAATAAAAGACCTGAGCAACCTTGCTTAATACTAAAAAGAAATTCACTTTGGACTCTTTGAGTTTCCAATATATATCTTATGACTCAATCTGCCACCTAACTAAAAAGAGTTTTATTTTGGATTATTCATCAAATGTTCCTTGTATTTCACAATTACTGAACCTCAGTAAATGAAAACTTAGAGTGTGATGTATTGGACGCCCCTGCATATATATATATATATATATATATATATATATGTGTGTGTGTGTGTGTGTGTGTGTGTGTGTGTATGTATGTTTTATACATGTATAAAATAGACAGAGTCTTGCAGGTAAATTCTATCTAGGCAAAAAAAAGTGAAAAAGATCTAAGATCAAACTGAGGTTGCCATATAAATTTTGTATATGAAAATCTTAAGAACTACTTGAGACCCATTATGTAGTTGTTAAACTATTTGCCTATATATCCAATCTCCATACACTTCTATAAACTTTCATAAGGGTTTCAGATCCAAAATAACTTCATAAGTTCACACTTATGAACACTGGCAAGAAACAAAGGCCAGCTATAACCCCCATAAACATGATTTAATACTTTCTCAAGAAATAACCCTCTGAAGATTTGTAAATAGATGGTTCAACTATTTTATAAGTCGAAACAAGCAACTTCTGATGCTTCATAAAATAAATAAAGCCTCTTGAGCTATAATTAATTGAGAGAACTATAATTTGGGGAAATACAACATCTTTCAGGAAAGCTTATGGTGACTAAGCCATTCATAAATATAAATAGTAATAAAAATTCACCAGTGTGTCTCCATCACTGGAGGACTGGGTAATGCTCACTTAGAAATAAAGTCCTAGAGGTGCTAGGGAAGGGATACAAGGGAAGGGGAAGGGTAAGAAAGTAGTGAATCCATGGAATTACTGTCATAAACAATGTGTATATGTGAGATTATACCAACATCATTCTCAGTGCTACATGTGGGGGGGAGGCAGGGGGGAAGTGGGGGGAGG
>PVJS01016523.1:23036-37475 GCA_004027185.1 Glis glis | reverse complement strand
GAGAGAGAGAGAGAGAGAGAGAGAGAGAGAGAGAGAGACAGGGAGAGAGAGCGAGAGCTGAGGCTGGCCGCGAACCCGGATCCTCCGGTCTCCGCCTCCCAAAGTACTGGGATTACAAGCGTGCGCCACCACGCCCGGCTCGAACCAGGTCTTTTTACAGAGACCTTCTGCAAGGAGGTATGCAAATTCTGCTGCTGGGCAAGTCTGACATCAGAAATTTACATACCAATATATTTTATTTTATTATTTATTTATTTATTTATTTATTTATTTATTTATTTATTTTGCGGTACCGGGGATTGAACACAGGGGCATTCTACCTCCGCGCTATGCCCCCGGCCCTATTTTTTATACTTTATTTTTTATACTTTATATTTTATACTTTATTTCTGGGTCTCACGAAGTTGGAGGGCCTCACTAAGGAGAGAGAGAGAGAGAGAGAGAGAGCTGAGGCTGGCCACGAACCCAGATCCTCCGGTCTCCGCCTCCCAAAGTACTGGGATTACAAGCGTGCGCCACCACGCCCGGCACATACCAATATATTTTAAATGCCATCAATACAAGTTGAAAACAAAGACCCAAGTTTATGTATTTAAATTAACAACTCCAGAGGCTGAAACAGGAGGATCACAGGTTCGAAGCCAGCCTCAGCAACTTAGTGAGGCTCTCAGCAACTTAGTGAGACCCTGTTTCCAAATAAAAAATAAAATAGGTCTGGGGGTGTACCCCGGAGGTAAAAGGCCCCTGGGTTCCATCCCAAGTACCAAAAACATAAATTAATTAATAACTCCACAGTAGCAGAAATGTTACACCATCAGTCTCCCACCTTCTGGCGTCACTAAGAAATGCTTTAGTTTCAAAACTGTCATTAAAACAAAATGAGGTTTTGTGTTTATTTTTGCCATTTTTTCTCTCCTTAGCTGAAGAAATATAAAAGGAAAATGCACACAACATTCAATTCTACATCTAAAAGTAAGCAAAACTATAAAAGTGCCAATAACTCATGTTAAATCATGGTGAAGCTGACTACAGAAACAGGTATCATAGGAAAGGAGGCTTGTTGTCCTAACACAGTTTTCTGGAAAAAATAAGTCTACCCTTTAGGCATTTATATGTATAGTCTCAATTCCCAAATGCATTAGATCACCTAAAAATACTGAACCTGTGTTTTCTGCTTCCAAACATAGGTGTGAATGGATATATGCTTCAGGTACTTTAAGAATAAAACTTGAGGTTTAATTGTCCTCACAAACAAAACTTGAAGTTTTCATGATTCACTAAAAGCAAATTAAAATACAGTAGAGTGTGCAATAAGCTGCAGTTACATTTGGGCTAAATTATTTCCTTAATTATTCTCTAGCAATACTGATTTGCTCGCTCTAATAATGAAATATTTTGCATCTTAATTGATGAGTTGTATCGCTAACACACACACACACACACACACACACACACACACACACACACAGGAAATAGTTCTCACTGGACATGTACTTCACTAATATGAAACATATCCCAGGTATTATTAATGAAGGACTTGGTTAGTTTTTTTTTTTTGCGGTATTGGGGACTGAGCCCAGGGGCTCCGAGTGACACCCCCAGCCCCCGCCCCATTTTTTTATTCTTTATTTTGAAACATACATATACCTAAAATTATACCCATACCTAAAATTTGTCTGAATTCTTTATTTCATAATGGCAAAGGGAGTCTAACATAAATGATATGATTGCTGAAACGGATCAGAACCATTTCTTAATCTCTTGCTATGGTGAATTCTCACTAGCATCAGACAGTCTAGTGTGCTAACAATTTTGACTTGTTATTGCTAAATAATTGTGATAGAAACACAGATATAAAAAAAAGTTATACCAACCATAGACGGGTGTGGTGGCGCACGCTTGTAATCCCAGTACTTGGGAAGCTGAGACAGGAGGATCGCAGGTTCACGGCCAGCCTCAGCTACTTAGTGAGGCCCTCCGCAACTTGGTGAGACCCGGTTTCAAAATAAAGAATAAAAAAATAGGGCTGGGGTGTAGCTTGGAGATAGAATGCCCCTGGGTTCAACCCCAGTACTGCAAAAAAAAACCCCCAAAACAATAATATGGTAGAGGGTATAACATGGAGAGGGAGAGGGAGAAGGAGAAGGAGGGAGGAGGAGAGAGAGAGAGAGAGAGAGAGAGAGAGAGAGAGGGAGGGAGGGAGGGAGGGAGATAGAGAGAGAGAGAGTCACTCCTATGGTAACTAACCTACTGTCTTGATAAGAGTATTAATCCATTGATAAGAACCCATGGCCTAATTACCTCTTTTTTTTTTTGCGGTACTGGGGATTGAACCCAGGGGCGTTCTACCTCTGCGCTACACCCCTGGCCCTATTTTTTTTTTATACTTTATTTTGAAACCGGGTCTCACGAAGTTGCAGAGGGCCTCACTAAGGAGAGAGAGAGAGAGAGAGAGAGAGAGAGAGAGACAGAGAGAGAGAGAGAGAAGGAGAGAGAGACAGAGAGAGAGACAGAGAGAGAGAGAGAGAGAGAGAGAGAGACAGAGAGAGACAGAGAGAGACAGAGAGAGAGAGAGAGCTGAGGCTGGCCGCGAACCCGGATCCTCCGGTCTCTGCCTCCCAAAGTACTGGGAATATCCCATCTCTCAATACTGTCACAGTGGCAAACTTCAACATGAGTTTTGGAAGGGACATTCATACCACAGCAAGAATTTTCCAAGGATAAACACAAACATCAAGGAGGAAATCAGCCCTGTTCAGTGGTTAACACTTCATGTAAGAAAATGCTTGGGGCTTCAGCAAGAGTCAAGATCAGTTCCAGTTAGAAAGCAGGTGCACCCCTTCTGATTTTCAGAAGGTAAGTCTTAATTAACAAAACTTTTCAGTTAGAAATGACAACTGTTGGATGGTAATGATAATTACAATCTAGATGTAAGGCATTTAGTTTCTGAAATCTTCATTCAGTCCAGTTTATGGGCAAAAAGCATAATACATAATACCCAGTATGTAGAATTTTCTACCTCTTGTATTTTACTGATTGTAAGATGCACATTTCAATCCCAACAAAGCAGAGACATCTTAAAACAGATGTGTGCAACAGCTCTTGGTCCTGTGGCAGCCATGCCACGGTTCCGTGTGCACGCAGATCCTGGACACCAGGTTCACAGATTCCTATTTCTTGTGTCAAAACAAATCTAAAAGACCTCTTAGCGGTTTAAAATAATTCCAAATGACAGGAAAGCAGGGTGTCATAGTTTAAATAGTAGCAATTTTTGTCCTTTAGTGCATAAATATAATCCAGATAAATAGTCCTCTTCCACGGTTGGTGATTTGAGCTGCCTAACAAACTGGGGACAAAGCTTTCCCACTAGTCACCATGGCCCTACACAAGAGAATCCCAGCTATGCTCGCAGGCTTCTCTCTCACCAGCTGCTTTTCTGGTTTTCTTGCTGTTACGAATAAACCTCTCATGACGCCCTGAACATTTGCTTCATCTGCTGCCTTCAGTGCCCGCTCGTGTGCTTTCCTAAGACTCAGTGCCCATTATTCTTCCTTCAAATTCCATGCCAAATCTTTCTCCTTCCTTTTCTCCTTTCTTCTTTCTTCTTTCATGTCTCTGCGTGGTACTGAGGATTAAACCCAGGGTCTTATGCATATGAGGCAGGCAGGCATTCTGCCACTGAACTACATCTCCAGCAAGTTGCCCAGGTTGCCCTCAAACTTGTGATCCTCCTGCCTCAGTGTCCCTAGTAGCTGTGATTACAGTTATGCACTACCACACTCAAGCTCAAATACCTTTTCTCATCTCTGCATAAAGATTTCTTCTTATTCCCCAACCCATGAGACACCCCACAAACTATGTCTGAACAACCCATATCTGAAAAGTTATAATCTAAAGTCCTGATGGAATTCAGCTGGCAACCCTAGGTTTTGTTGGTTGACTTTTTTCATTATTGTTTTATTTATTTATTTATTATTTATTTATTTATTTATTTATTTTGGCACTGGGGATTGAACCCAGGGGCATTCTACCTCCGGGCTACACCCCCAGACCTATTTTTTATTCTTTATTTTGAAACAGGGTCTCACTAAGTTGAGGAGGGCCTCACTAAGTAGCTGAGGCTGGCCGTGAACCCAGATCCTCCGGTTTCAGCCTCCAAGTACTGGGATTACAAGCGTGTGCCACCACGCCCGACTCTCATTATTGTTTTTAACTTGAGCTAACATAAAAGAAAAACTTTCATAAAAATCCAAAATTTCAAGTATTGGGTTCTTAGTTCCTTAGACATATAAATTTGTAATCCTTTATCCAATTTAGGGTCTTACACATTTTTATAGATATGTAGTATTTTAGCAACACAAGGTTAAAAAACACCTGCTTTTAAAAAATTCTAACAACATTATAGTTTTGGGGGATGCTCTATAAAAGTCACATTTGAATAATTATATTGAATTATATATGCTATGGATGCCATGGTTTGTATGTGTCCCCCAAATTTCATGTGTTGGAAACTTAATCTCTAAGTTCCTATGTTGATGGCATTTGGAGGTGGGGTGTTTGGAGGCAATTAGGATTAGATAAAATCATCAGGTGGGGCCTTCATAATGGGGCCGTTGCCTTCACAGGAAGTGGAAGAGAGGCAGGATTGACAGTTTCCTCTGTCTTTTCATATCATGTTGCAGCAATACTCTCATCAGATGCCAGCACCATGCTTCTGGACTTCCCAGCCTCAAGAATCATGAGCCAAATGACTTCTATTGTTTATAATTCACCCAGTCTCAAGACATTTTGTTATAGCAACAAAAAGCAGACTAAGATGGTAAGTTCTATGTAATGGAAAATGTGGTGAACTTTTATTATGCTGGTCATTTTATTTTTGCTTGTTCTTGTTGAACGCTCAGACTCAAGGAAGGAGATAGGCTGAATATCGATGAAGGTTTTACTAGAACTTCTAAGGAAACAATAACCATACGCTTTGTAAAAACAGAGTAATGCACATTATAAATGGTTTGGGCAGCCAGTAGAGTTTATGGTTCTTACTTCTAAATATAGTTTAACAGAAAACCAACAGGAACTCAGGAAGATGACCTTAGGAAGCATCAGTTCTTTTTTAAGTTTAGGTCAATTAAATAGACAAGTATTTTCCAGGTGTGGTGGCATGCCTATAATCCTAGTACTTGGGAGGCTGAGACAGGGGGATCACAGATTTGTGGCCAGCCTCAGAAACTTAGTGAGGCCTTCTGCAACTTAGTGAGACCTGTTTCAAAATAAGAAATAAAATAGGGCTGGGGGCATAGCTCAGAGGTAGAATGCCCTTGGCTTCAATCCCCAGTAAAACACACACACACACACACACACACACACACACACGTATTGAGCACCTACTGCACACTGTACAAGTAGGATACAAACAAGAAGAAATCAGAAACAATCAGTCTCTACCTTTAGAATTCAGTGTACATATACCATAAAAATATGGTACATAAATCAATTAAATGGATATCAATCCGAGTGAACATAAGCAAAAAACATGTGCTCATTTCTTTGGAATCTCCTCCTGAGTCAAGAGCCCTGACTATTAAGTAGTCACTCTATTATTTAGTGCATCTTCCTAGTGTAGCTGGAAGAGCTGTGAAGCGTTCTCAGGGAGTTTAAAAATCATGGAGGGAGTGAAAGGGTCTCCACAATAATATGTCTAGTGATTCCTGAGTGTGGGTCCTGGACCAGCAGCAGTATCTTCTCGAAGGAACTTGTTGGAAATGAAAAATCTCAGGCCCCAGTGGAGGCCCCCTGAATTAGAGACACGGGGATGGGGGGTAAGGCCCAGCAATGCATTTTAAGAAATTCTTCAGGTGATTTTATAGTACATCTAAATTTGAGAAGCACTAATGGGATATAATCACCTACCTGTTCCAGAGAAGGTAAGAACTTTTACAAGGCCATCCAGTCAAAAAGACTAAACTGAAGCCAGGTGCGGTGGTACACACCTGTAGTACCAGTACTTGGGGGGCTGAGACAGGAGGATCAAGGATTCGAGGACAGCCTCAGCAATGTAGTGAGACTCAGCAACCTAGCGAGATCCTGTTTCAAAACAAAAGAAGGGCTGGGGTGTAACTCAGAGGTAGAACACCCTTGGGTTCAATCTCCAGTAAAACACACACACACACACACACACACACACACACACACACACAGAAGGAAAGAGACACTAAACCAAGTAAAACATAGGTTTTCTGTTTCCAAATCAAATATCCCTCTACCATACCAGGACAAGTGTATACATACTTTTGCCACCGCCCTACATTAATGTGTAAATGAAACTGCAAAAGCTCAAAGAAAGATTATCACTTAAACTTTGAAATGTCTTTTATCCAACTAAACCATAAGGTATGACAAACTCAGACTTAAATAATCTTTGGACCCATATCACTTAGTAGAGCATAATGTACCTTACCTATCTAGTAGTTGAGAAAAATTTTTTGTATAGGGCTAGATGGTAAATATTTTAGGCATTACAGGTTGTCTGGTCTCTGCTTTAACTAGTTATTTCTGCATTTATAACATGAAAGCATCCATAGGAAATATGTAAATGATGGATGATTTTGTACTCCAATAAAACTTTATTTACAAAAAAGGGAGTGGGCCAGATTTGGCTTGTTGAATGTAGTTTGCCCATCCCTGATCAAAGCAACGAAGCAAACAATTATTATTGGTTTTATATTTAAAAACCTAATTACACTGACAGATGCAGATGAAGGCTATACACAGTCGTCAGACAGCCATTTTTAGAGAGTGCATATAAATGTTTATGTTATTTAAAATCTATCCTTTCTCAGAAAACAAAGTTGTGGATACTTATCATTGTTCGCATCAATTATTTATTTTCCTTAAGTTGGTCAACAAGTCCATTCCTATGTCTTATTGATTAACTGATTGACTGATACTGGGGATTGAACCCAGGGGCATTCTATCTCCAAGTTACACCCCCAACCCTTTGTTAAAAATTTTCTATTTTGAAACAGGGTCTATCTAGGTTGCTGAGGCTGATTTTGAACTTGTGATCCTCCTGTCTCAGCCTCACACCAGCTTTTTTTTTTCATATAGAGATATAATCAAGATGGACATTTTACAAAGGCCACCTTCATCGCTTCTTTTACCTCATAAGATCTGGGGGCAGCCGGGCGTGGTGGCGCACGCTTGTAATCCCAGTACTTTTGGAGGCGGAGACCGGAGGATCCGGGTTCGTGGCCAGTCTCAGCTCTCTCTCTCTCCCTGTCTCTCTCTCTCTCTCTTTCTCTCCTTAGTGAGGCCCTCTGCAACTTTGTGAGACCTGGTTTCAAAATAAAGTATAAAAAATAGGGCCGGGGGCGTAGCGCGGAGGTAGAACGCCCCTGCGTTCAATCCCCGGTACCACAAAAAAAAAAAAAAAAAGATCTGGGGGCAATGAAGACAGTAGTTGAAATGATCATGACTTTTTCAAACTCAAGCTTACTTCAGCACCCCAAGGCTAAAGTTAGTATTCTCCATAGCTTCCAAAAAAAAGGAAAAAAACCTTTAGTAACAAATAAGTATATTGTCTTATATTTCCCTTTTTAAAAAAGAATACTTCCTTTGAGATTATAGCCATGGGACGATAGACCTGGCTCAACAACCGCACTGTGTGGTCCTGTGAACCTCGCAGCTGACAGACAGATAAATCACTTGGTCTCTGTTGCTGGGGAGAATATCCTTTGGAAATGGAGGGACAGGAGGAAGCCAAGAGCGGAATGTCACCCTCTGAAGCACCGCTGTGTTGCTAGAATCATAGTTATTGTTATTGGCACTCATTTTCCAAAAGAGAATGAATTATTTTGCTGCTGTTGACATATCAGCTGACTTAAAGTTTTTTTAGTGTTTTCTGAACTCAGAAAAGATTTTTTTCCTCTCCACCCCCTTTTTATTCTACGCAGTCACAGAGTGCTGATCAATGTGCACTATTCTAGAAAACGATAGCTCGATACATATTCATTCCTGACTCAGGAAAGAGGAAGAATGCCTCGCTCCCATCTCACCCCTGCAAAAGGATTCACACCAAGAAACACAGAGGACCTGAATGGATAGGAACGCAGCCACCGTCAATGGGCAGCCAGCACGTTTGTTTCCTGCCTTAGTTTGCTCAGCTGTGGTCCTGGGAACTCATCTCCCTCGTTCCTTTTCCCCCTCCTCATCAATCATTACCTCGGCCAAATTTTAATTAAGGCAGAAGGTAGGTATGTTTCTTGCCCCTGCCCTCTCTGGCAGAAGCAACGAACAAGCAAAGAAATCTTTGTTGTCAAAAGATTTGAACTGCTTTATTTCTCTGAGTGCTGAGGCCGCATGAAATAATTTTTTTTTATTTTTTTTTTGCGGTACTGGGGATTGAACCCAGGGGCATTCTACCTCTGAGCTACACCCCCGGACCTATTTTTTATACTTTATTTTGAAACCAGGTCTCACGAAGTTGCAGAGGGCCTCACTAAGGAGAGAGAGAGAGACAGGGAGAGAGAGAGAGACAGGGAGAGAGGGGGGGGAGAGGGAGAGAGAGAGAGAGAGAGAGAGAGAGCGAGCGCTGAGACTGGCCGCGAACCCGGATCCTTCCGCCTCCCAAAGTACTGGGATTACAAGCGTGCGCCACCACGCCCGGCTGAAATAATTTATATAAAAACATTTGTAAACTATAAGGTACCTCACAAACGTTAATCCATATTGTTTCATTGTTTTGCAGCCTTGTCCACTCTAAATTATAATATCTGATGTAGTTGGGACATACTTTATGGAAGAGAGAGAGGGAGGGAGGGGTATGTATGTGTGGAGGGTGGAGACAGAAAAAGCTAGTTTCTGTTGGAAAAAGGCCTTTTTCAAAGACAAATGGATTAGATAATATCTATGTCACAGAGCAGGGCAAGGTGGTGCCCACCTATATCCCAATACTTGGGGGGCTGAGATAGGAGGATTGTAGGTTGAAGGCCAGCCTCAGCAACTTAGGGAGACCCTGTTTTAAAAAAAAATAGGGCTGAGGGTGTAGCTCAGAGGTAGAATGCTCCCGGGTTCGATCCCCAGTACCAAAAAAAAAATAATAACAATAAAATGTAATAATGTCTCCTTAATGGCTTCTAGCAAATCTTTAAGACCAAATTGGATTGCTACAAAAATATGACAAAGGAATTACCTCTGGTCTATGTGGCTGCAAGAAAGCATGTGCGCCTAAGGCTTCTCACCTCTCCCTCTCGTTGGTCCATCGCATCTGCCTGTGTAACATTATCTGCTCCCAAATAGAATCTAATTAAGGACATATATAAAGATCTACCCTAAAACACTAGGATAGCATAGAATAATGACCTCCCAAAGATTTCCCTGGATCCTGTGATATGCCAGTTATATGGCAAAGAGTAATGAAGATATCAGATGGAATTAAGGTTGCTCATCAGCTGATCTTAAAGTAGGGAGATTTCCCTACTATAACCACAAAGGTCCTGAAGGGTAGAAAAGGGAAGAGGAGAGGGAGGTAGGAGATGTGACTACAGAAAACAAGTCTTTGAAGACAGAGGAATAGGGCCATGAGCCAAGAATGCGGGTGGCCTCTTGGAGCTGGAAAAGGAGAGAAAAGAGATTCTCCTGCCGAGCCTCCAGAAGAGAACATTGTCCCCCTGACAATTTGATTTTACCAAGTGAGACCTTTGTTGGAATTCTGATGTACAAAAACATAAGATTATAAATGTGTGCTGTTTTTAGTCACTAAGTTTGTGGTGATTTGTTAGGGCAATGGAAAACTAACAGACTGACTAGTTATTTCTGTTATATTTATTCTTACAGAATCTTATGAGAGATTATTATTATTATCCTCATTTCACAGGTGAAGATACTGCAACAAGATACATCAATAACTTGCCCCACGCCAGCATCCAGCCCAGGTCTTCAGGCTCTAGAGCACAAGCCCTTAAGTCAGTCCTTTCAGTTTTGAAAGATACAATGCTACAGAAAATTACTTCCTGGACAGCCATATTTTGTGGTTAAAATTTGAAGTTTCTTGATGGAGAGTCATGAGAAGATGAGAGTCAGCATACGGTCAAAGGAAATGAAGTTATCTGTTGTACTAACATTTAATCAAGAATATGGGTGTAGCAGAACAGGGTCATAACAGGAGATAACAGAAAATCTAATTCAAGATCTGACTGAATCAATAGAAGTAGACCAAATAACAACACTCTTGTAAGGACTTTTGAGAATGGCCAAGATGTCTCATTTCCTTTAGACAGTAATACCATCCATTTTCTGTAATTCACTTCCCTTCCATGGTGTAGTTCCTGATCACCTCCAGTGTCCCTCACCCCCTAATCCCACAATGTCTTCACAATTACTTCCTGCATCAATTCTTTCTCCTTGAATCTTGGTCCAGATGTAGACTTGACAAAGTGAGTCTTATCAGCAAAAGGTTTCTTACCCAAGATAAGGATAAACATGTCAGATCATACAAAGTTCATCTTGGAATTTGGGATTTTATGCATCTCCCTCAATGGCCAATAAAATTAAAAAATTAAATAAATGAATAATTGTTATTTTAGAAAAATGATTCTATTAAAATACAAGAGATACTGTTAATGAATAACGGCTTATTCCTTAGATGGCAAGTCTTTCTATGTCTGAGTACCAGTCTAAGTTTTTAACAAAGCTACAGAAAGCACAAAATACAGTAGCCATTGACCTCAAGATACAAAAACCTATTTTTAAAAAGTCCTTTTTTTGGTACCAGGGATTGAACCCAGGGGCATTCTACCTCTGAGCTACATCCCCAACCTGTTTTATTTATTTTTCTTGAAACAGGGTCTCGCTAAGTTGCTAAGGCTGACCTCAAATCTGCAATCCTCCTGTCTCAGCCTCCCAAGTACTGAGATTACAGGCATGTATCACTGCGTCCATCTAAGAAATCCTATCTTTAAACAAATGTATGGTTCCTTCAAGTGTTAGCTTAAAATACCAAAACAGGAAATCTGCTATGATTAACAGATTTAAAATTTTCTACCATGAAGCATTTTTCCAATTAGCAATTGAAATACTTATTTTTAAATGAACAAAACATCAATTTGAGAATATGATACAAGTCCAAGAGCTGACTTATAATTGCAGTTTTACTAAATACTTAAAAATTATTTTGAAACTTGTCCTTTTAACACTTTGAATAAGCTAAATTTCTCTGCCTTCGTTTATTTAGGATAGCATGAAAAATGAAAGGAATTTTTGTGGCATGAATAGTTCACAGTAAAGATGATACTCAATACCTGCTCTAAGTTTTGTTGTCATGGTGACCATCTAGGAGAAAGCATTTAAACACCAGCATTTTAAACTCATTATAACACTGCCCTAAAGTCTGGCTTCACTTATAACTTTGAAATAAAAATTGTAGTAACCATTTTTATTTAAAAAAATGTGTAAGTCATCTGCTTAAAAAAAAAGAAGTATTGATTTCACTTGAAAAGCCTTGAATTTCATTTCCATGAAAAATTCTGATGTGAGAACATACCAACCTGGGGGATTCTGCTGCCTAGCGGTAGCCATGGAAACGGAAAAACACACTGTGAACCTGCCCTCAAGCTCACATGATAAGACCATAGCCGAGAAGCTGGGCAAGTTTTTACAGTTGCTGTCTCCTTATTTTTCTTATCTGTTGGTATTTTAAAAGAAATTCAGCTAGCTTCTTTTCCTTGAAGCATACCTGAAAATTATCAAAACACATTTTAAAAAAAGCAGCAAATGGTGAAATTAGATGGTGTTAGAGAAAAAAATTCAAAGTAGAGAGAAGGGAAGAAGCGTTAGTTCCTAGTTAGCTGGACGCATATGGGTACTGTTTTATTAGCTCAAATTTCAGTGGCCTAGTAGACTCAAACTTGTGCACAGAAGTACCAGAAGTTCTAGTCTGACGGCTACCCCCAGAGACTGAGAGACCTGGACATGGTATTAAGAATTACATATTACTGATTCCGGTTCGCAGCCAGCCTCAGCTACTTAGTGAGGCCCTCTTCAACTTAGTGAGACCCTGTTTCAAAATAAAGGATCAAAAATAGGGCTGGGGGTGTAGCTTGGAGGTAGAATGCCCCTGGGGTTCAATCCCCGGTACCGCAAAAAAAAAAAAAAAAGAAATTACATATTACCAAGTTCTCCATTATTTGGCCATAAACCACCTTATTTTAACTGGTCTCCAAGTACATTATTCCATGAACCCAGCATTTAACCCAATCTGTCTACTTGTCATTCATGAATACACGTGTGCTTTCTGACCTTCCCTCACAACTCCCACTACCTGAATGCCTTTTGAGCCATCATCCTACAAGGACTGAATCGTCTATAAACAGTCCTCGATCCCCACCTGGCAAAGGTGACCTCTGCATCAATACAGCTATTTTACTCCGATTGCTTATTTATTTCATGCCTCCCAAAGTCCTCAGGTGTCTACATCAGTGCCCCACAATAATGCTGATCGTTTGAGGAGGGGGCAGCACTCCTTGATCTAGTAGCCAGTTCCCCAGTAATCTGGATGGTAATAATGATAATGGAAGGAATAGGAGAAAATGAAGGAATACTGATTTCAACGAACCAATATATATATTTTTTTTGTGGTACCGGGGATTGAACCCAGGGGAGTTCTACCTCCGCGCTACGCCCCCGGCCCTATTTTTTATACTTTATTTTGAAACCAGGTCTTACGAAGTTGCGGAGGGCCTCACTAAGTAGAGAAAGCGAGAGAGAGAGAGAGAGAGAGAGAGAGAGAGAGAGCGAGAGAGAGAGAGAGAGAGAGAAAGCTGAGGCTGGCCACGAACCCGGATCCTCCAGTCTCCGCCTCCCAAAGTACTGGGATTACAAGTGTGCGCCACCACGCCCGGCTTCAACGAACCAATATTTAATAATACTGAAGTATAAACCTTTAAGCAGGTCAAACCAAAACTGTATCAGACACATACTGGAACAAAAAATTTTAAATCATACATACAACCTCATGTCAGAAGGAAATGACTCTTGAGAATATTGAAATATATTCTCATGGACATTTATTCACATCAAGAAATCCATAAAATGCTCTATAAGAAGCATAAAGAAAATAATTAGAAATATTAGAAATATTTTCTCCCTAAAAATTTCTCCTCATGGCTTTGTGACAAAACATATGCATGCAAAATGAAATACGACACTTAGGTGTGAAGTAATAATTGCCTCTAGGGAAAAAACAAAAGTTCTCAAAATGACTACTTGGACAGTTTTGGATATCAACTTAGAATTTTTTTAAAGCCATAATAAAACTGGCCAAACTTTAATGGCCCATTTTATAACAACAAAAAATTACAGTTCTGTTGAATAAAAAAATATACCACCTTTAATTTTGGGGGCATTTAACTGACTGCTAGACATCTGTGCCAAGTACCTCAAATGCAACAAGTCCAAAGCTTAAATGTTTACCCACTCCATTCCCAAATGTACAAAACAAAAAAAGTGTTCCTTTACTCTGATCCCCCTACTTTAGCTCAGAGTGCCAGCGGCAACCACAGGCTCTCAGACCCGACTTGTCTCCTAGCCTCAAACCTCAAGTAGAACAATTTCAATAATCAAATAGTATCATGGAAAATAAAAAGCATGAGTTTAAATGTAAAGGGCTTGTGATTAGCTGCATAGTCCTCGGTCAAGACATGGAATCTGCTCACATCTTAGTTTCCCAGTTGGTAGTATGAGGATATAAAACCTCTCTCAATGTGAATCTTAGAAAATGTAAGCTTCGACTAACAAACAGGTTTTGAAATATACTTCTATTATTTTATATTGCTCTCCCGGGAATTCACAAAACATCACCAAATTAAGGGTTATAAGAAGTAATATAATTAGAGCAAAACTCTCACTTTATTTAATCTACTCTTTGTCAAACTTCTTTGACAACAGAATCCCTTTTAAAGCAATGTATGACTGTTTCTTCCAAAAAATCAAAAAACACTAATCTATTTCACAGGATATCATGAAGGCAAAGCTCGAATCGTATCATATGCAATCCCACAAATAGGAATTCAGATCCCCTTGCCTTCTGCACATTAATTCTATGGCTTAAAAATCACACTCCTGTCATCTGTAGTCTGCATCTGGGACAACATCTGGCAACAACTTCTCTCTTCAGCTGACCCTCCACCCAGAAATCCAAGACGCAAACGGGAACCCTGCCTTCCAGGCAAAGAACAAACTCCTTAGGATACACACCCTTCTCCATTTGGTCCCAAATCCTTTTCCATTATCTTGACCACACCCTCTGCTTTTGAAGCCATTTTTCCATAGTTCTGGGACAGCTTTTACACTATGGTTTCTTATGGCCCCAGCAACTAATTTTTGACTATAAGTAAAATACATGGGCTTTCAGAGGTCTGACTTTTCTTTTCTTTTTTTTTTTTTTTG
>PVJS01016523.1:0-22936 GCA_004027185.1 Glis glis | reverse complement strand
CGTGAACCCGGATCCTACGGGATCCTCCTCCCAAAGTACTGGGATTACAAGCATGCGCCACCACGCCCGGCGAGGTCTGACTTTTCAAATGTCACTCCACTCCTTGGTCTGTAAAGGCCACCCTACACCCATCCCTTCCTCCATCTGGTGAACAATTCACCATTCAAAGCCAACTCAAAGGTCCCTTCTCTAGGAGGTCTGCCAGAAGAGTTAGGCACTCCCCTGTGAATCCCGCTCTACTTTGTTCTCGACTCTGTCCTAGGGAGCTATTAAAACTTGGGAGCAAGCCTGGCGTGGTGGCGCACGCTTGTAATCCCAGTACTTGGGAGGCTGAGACCGGAGGATCCGGGTTCAGGGCCAGCCTCAGCTACTTAGTGAAGCCCTCCACAACTTAGTGAGACCCTGTTTCAAAACAAAGAATAAAAAAATAGGGCTGGGGTATAGCTTGGAGGTAGAATTCCCCTGGGTTCAATCCTTGGCCCTGCAAAAACAAACAAACAAAAAAACAACAACTTGGGAGCAAAAGTTAAAAGATCTAAACTTTGGAAATTATTAATTCCTAAAAAGTGTTTTTTTACCAAAATCCCAGCTACTCCAAACTCCCTCCCTCCAGATCCAGGAAAATAAAGGAACAAAAGCCTCAACACAATCAAATTCAGAACCCATTCGATTTACCCAAATGAATCAGACCTGATCTCATTTTGAAATACCCGATGGTGTCTTGACAACTTTTAAATGTCAAAGGAGCATCAGGGAACAGTCAAAAACATTGTAAGACTCTTGTAAGTTTCCAAAATATAATTTCTAAATTAAGTCTTTTCTTTATACATATGCAAAACTTTTAAAATTCCATAGGGAAATAAAGCTTCATTTTCAAAAATTAAGTTTGAAATTGGGGAACAAAACAGTGCCTATTTCCAGACACTGGTCATGGTAACAACAGCTACCATTCACAGAGAGCCGACTACCAGGACGACTCGGGCACTCCCTGCAGATCTCTGCATTTAAATCCCACAGCCCCTCTCTCAGGTAAGAGTCATTATTCCCACTTTTTTTCAGATAGGAAGCTGATCAGAGAGATTAAGTGACCCAAGTAGACAGCATCATGTGAGGACTCAATTCCTGACCACCTCTGATTTCCCCAGCCCAAGCGCATATTCCACAAACTAAAATACATTACTAAAAAGCTAGGCCAATTAGATGACTTGTCTCTAGAGCAAATAACAAAGCGTCACTCACACTGTTCAATGCAAAGCTGCAGCCTCCTTTGATGAGGAGAAATCTAACATGAGCCATTCACCTAAGATTTATATATTAATCTCCCAGAGTGCTAAATAAAGTTATCAAAAGTATTTCTATTTCTTCATAAAGGGAGAAACCGCAAATTTTCTTTATAAAGACACACACACACCTATATAGAGATTTTTTTATTTGACAAAACTGTAAACTCAAGTTAAATCTGTGCTAACAGTTAAAGAGTCTATTTATGTATAATCTCTCAAAAACAAACAAGGGGAATAAAAAATCTTACATGTAAGAGTTGTTGGAGAGAAATTGGATCTGGAAGGAATGTATAAAAATATTAAGCCAAGGTTTTGTAAATGTAGTTCTATTTTCTTTTTTTTTTTTTTGCGGTACCGGGGATTGAACGCAGGGGCGTTCTACCTCCGCGCTACGCCCCCGGCCCTATTTTTTTTATGCTTTATTTTTGAAACCAGGTCTCACGAAGTTGCGGAGGGCCTCGCTAGGTAGAGAGAGAGAGAGAGAGAGAGAGAGGAGAGAGGATATATATATATAACCTCAGCATGCGCGCTGAGGTTGGCCGCGAACCCGGATCCTCCGGTCTCCGCCTCCCAAAGTACTGGGATTACAAGCGTGCGCCACCACGCCCGGCATGTAGTTCTATTTTCTTTACTTGTTCAATCAAATCAACGTTTCTCATCCTGGCTGAACAGGACAAGTCCTTTGTATTTACACTTCCCTAGCATGTCCCTGCACCTTTCTGTACAGTATTAGGTCATCATGAACAAAGAGTACTGTCCTTTAAAGACTTCTGGTAATACAAGAATTCTGCATTATACCATGACCTGGAAGTTAACTACTTTGTAAATACATACTTATTTTCATTTAGTCTTTCTTTAGTAAGAATGGAGCTAATTTAAGGTTTGTTTATGGTTTCTAAAATATATCGATAAATCACAAAGATATCTCATGGAAAGACAGCATTATAGGGTTTCTCAGATCTTACAGAAATTAACCAGACTGAGGTTTCACCTCCATGACAACTCACCTCGGTGATTTGGTACTTGATTTTCACAAGGGCAGGAAGAACAAGAAATCATAACACAGTATATGTGATGCAGTACTGATGAAAACAAGCATCAAACTTCATCACAGAATTCTGCATATTGCTTATGTTGATTTTTATGAAAGGGAACATTTGATAAGGAAAATAATAGTAAAAAATAGTAGTGCCATGGCGCATGTTAGTAAGTCGACGGCTACTTGCTGGGTGTTTATTATGTACCATACTCCAGCAACTGAGGATGCAGCGGGATACACCACCACCCGGCCTCCTAAGGCATTCACTCTCGCAGGGAATAAAGACGGTGAACAAATACTTAGAAGTGTGGTACAAAGGGGGCGAAATACAGGGTGCTTCGGATGTGCAGAGCAAGGAGTTTAGATCAGGGAGAGCCTTCCTGTGGAAGAGACCTCTGAGATAAGATCTGAAGGGTGAGCGGGAGTTAAGGAGGCCAGGTGTGTGTGTGCTGGGGAGGGGGGTGGCAAACAAGATGTTCCCAAGTAAAGGAAATGACAGTCACACTCACGGGGCTGGAGGCTATAGGGAGAAGTTAAGCTGGCTGGGGAAAGAGCATGAGGTAAAGGAAGATCCCTCAAGGCGGGCAGTGCTATGGGCCCACAGCCCTCAACTCTCAGCCTCCTCTGGCATTTCCTCTGTTGCAGAGAACAGTCCTCAACTGTCACCCTCCTCTCAGTGGCACTCAGGGACTACTGAACTCAGGAATATAGAAGCCTGGCCCCACGCCCCAACTTGAGACAGTTCTGACAGGCCTCCTGGCTCTGAACCTTCCCTGTAGACTGGGACTCCCCCTCCCCAGTTCTGCTTTCTGCTCACGGGTTCCCTTCCACAGGTGCTGACCTCCGGGGGCATTCCCCAACAACTGCCTTCCGCAAGAAACTCTCTCTCTCTCAGGGTCTGTTTTTACCAGCCTGGGGCTGTGCAAGGTGAGACAAGAACCTAAAATGTGGACAGAGGTTGGTTCGTTTGGGGTCCTATTTGAAATCCAGCCCAAGGATTTAAAGCAAAGATGTGGCAAGATCACTAACAACAATATAGGCGAGAACCTCAAAAGGACAGGAGAATATAAGGAGGAAAACAACAGGGAAAAATACTCACCTACTCTAGAATTTCTCCCCAAGCCTAGAGGCCTGGTAGGCAGCAGAGTAGAACTACCTGAAGCTTTTTTGGGAAAGCCATTATTTCAAAATTCTGATAGGAGAGGACTATGCCTCAGTTTATGTACTAGGGTCAGGTCATTCCGCCCAGGATGTCATACACTATTGTGATGCTCAAAGACCTTCATCTGGTAACATTAGACCATTAGGATAGTGTTCATTAAAACATTCTCCAAGCCGGGCGTGGTGGCGCAAGCTTGTAATCCCAGTACTTGGGAGGCTGAGACCAGAGGATTGGGTTCGTGGGCAGCCTCAGCTACTTAGTGAGGCCCTCCATAAATTAGTGATACCCTGTTTCAAAATAAAGAATAAAAAATAGGGCTGGGGGTGTAGCTCAGAGGTAGAATGCCCCTGGGTTCAATCCCCAGTCCCCCCCCCAAAAAAAAATTCTCCTATGGAACCACATGAATTTGAGGATATAATATATTACATGTGCCAGAGCAGCAACTTTTCTTTTGTGAACACAAAAAGAAAAAAAAAGGAAAGAAAAATCCTTTCATACAAAACAAGACTTTGAAACTTTGATATATATCACATGCAATATAAGTCACACCACCGAAAATTTATTGAAAAATTTTCTCCGTTGCCATCGTTTGATATTTTTGTATATAACTCCTTTGGGAACTCTATTTCTTGGTTTATAAGTTATTTACAACATGTGAACCAATAAGCCCTATTTCTGCCAAAGATAATTTATGCAATGGGACTTGTACAAATCCATTTCAAATGGTAGTCTTTCCTCCAGACATATCTGGTAAAGAAGAAGCAACTTCTTGATTTATCTGCCTTTGTTCAATAAAGCTATCTTCTTAAAAATTAAAACAAAACAGCTGTAGTGTAGCAGATAGAAAGAATGAAGCCAAACATCCGGGTACTGGGGTCCAGGTGAGGGGGAAGGCAGCTGACTGGAGATGGGATGAGGTGGACAGAGTGGAGTGACTATGGTGGCCACTGGGGGCGCTGTTCAGATCTCCCTTAAGAAAGGTGCAGTTAGCCGGGCGTGGTGGCGCAGGCTTGTAATCCCAGTACTTTGGGAGGCAGAGACCAGAGGATCCAGGTTCGCAGCCAGCCTCAGCTCTCTCTCTCTCCCTCTCTGTCTCTCTCTGTCTCTCTCTCTCTCTCTACCTAGTGAGGCCCTCCGCAACTTCATGAGACCCGGTTTCAAAATAAAGTATAAAAAAAATAGGGCCGGGGGTGTAGCGCGGAGGTAGAACGCCCCTGCGTTCAACCCCGGTACCGCAAAAAAAAAAAAAAAAAAGAAAGGTGCAGTTAAGAGAGCAGTTCTTGGACTAGACTGTCTCCAGTTGCAGCTCTTTGTGGGTCCAATCCAGATCACGCTCTTCCCAAGCAGTCCCCAGCTCACGACTGAGCGCAGTGATGTATTAGGATCTTGTCGATTCTGCTCAAAATGGATTCTTCTAGCAGGCCATTTTTACTGCAGTGCTCCTGTTGGGTCAGCGGAGGCATCGGAACATCTGCTCCACAGCCTGATGCTCTCCAGACCTCTTCATGCTCCACACCCTCCACCCCAATGCATACCTGTCCTTCCACAAGTGTCAGATCTCAACTGGGAGCTGTATGGCGCCTGCCCTGCTTCTTTCCCAGGTATTTCCCAACTAACAGAGATGCATAACAGGGAGAATCAATGGTGCTTGAAACATGGCAGGTCTAAGCTGGGCGTGGTGGCGCAGGCTTGTAAGCCCAGTACTTGGGAGGCTGAGACCGGAGGATCACAGGTTCACAGCCAGCCTCAGCTACTTAGTGAGGCCCTCCACAACTTAGCGAGGCCCTGTATCAAAATAAAGGATAAAAAATAGGGCTGGGGGTGTAGCTCGGAGGTAGAATGCCCCTGGGTTCAACCCCAGTACTGCAAAAAAAAAGAAACATGGCAGATCAAAGATAAACTGAGGAGGGAACAAACTGAGGAAGGAGATCCTCAATCCATTTTGGATCAGGCTAAGAATGAGGTACCTATGAGAAATCCAGATTAATCCAGTGACTTTATACTATAAAGCAAATAATTTGGGATATGGATTCGAATTTCATTCATTTCTTCCCAGCTCAGTACTGTTCACTGAATATTTCACTTTACTATGAAACCCAACAAGGTAGCTGATGTGGACTTAAGACTCACATTTGGAATATCAGCACCTATTAGTTGAAGAGTTTCCCCAAAGTGTCACAAGTTTCAGTTCCCAATTATAAGTGGGGACAGGAATCGCTACCTGGCAAAGGGGCTGCTATCTAGCATGGCGACCGAGATACAGCAGACTCTTTAAAAATGATTATTTTGTAGTCTCTTTCCTATCTTGGTTAACACATTTGCTAAGTACAAGTAATACGAATCCCTTCATTACATAGTTATAAATGCACATGTAGGCGTTTGACAAAAATACCCTAGAAGGCACTGTGTAATACTTGGCTGGCATCGAAAGGCTTTACCAGTGGGTGGCACGCTGCAATCAAAGGTGCCCTCGACTCCTGGGGGAGCAAACGCAGAGAAGGTGAATATTTCCAATAGCATAAGCTGGAAGACGAAAAATAAACCCTGACTATAGCATCCAAACAGAAGACCGCATGCTCCCAGTGGTACCCTGATACAGTCAGAAAGAAAAAAAAAGAGCACTGAAGAGAACACAGTACATCGCTTCACAGATAACACATGTTTTCAAGACATAGCGTTAGTAATTTCTTTCTTCCTTATAATGTCAAGGGGGGAGAGCAATTTGCTTCTACTTAGAAGTGGATATTCTATATCCTGGTACTATTTTTCACTATCTACCTTTGTCAGAAAGGCCATGGTTAGAAGTAGGATTTGTATGGCAACTAGTGAGGGAATGAAAACTCATTCCCTAAGTTCTGCTTGACAGACACTTACAGAAATTAAATCTGCTTGCAGATGTGAAAACACACATGGCTGATGTTTTTTGCTGCTCTTTCACTACATACCATATAGTACCTAGCCTTCCCCAAATATTGATTTAATATTGAGACAAAGAAAACAATTTCTTGATGTGCCAAAAGGTCAAGTAATGCCTCCAGCCACTATAATCAAGTTGGCAGAAAATTCTCTTTAAGTTTTTCCCTTGAAAAAATGCATCATTTGCCTCTTCTGAGAACTTTAAAATTCACTTTTTTTAGGTAATATAAAGTTACCACCAATTTCCTGAAACTCTAAACACAATTTTGAAACCCCCCAATTATGATGACAAAGAAATATTTCCAATTCACTTCAGCATCAAGCTAAATGAAAAGTAAAAGTTCAGGATTCCTCAAATTCTAATTGTTCCTCTTCATCCAGTTCACATATACAGTAAGCAGAAGCAAGATATTTATCGAGTCCATATGGATGCTTGGAAATGTTAGTGATGTTTAAAACAAAAACAAATTCTACTATGTCAGCATTTCAAGAATTTATAGCCAAAGACCACAGTTAAAACATGCCAAAAATCTCATTCTAACCAGAAAGTATTTTCAAACTTTCCCAGAACAAACATTTTATCATAATGATCACAGACGCTAAAGAGTTTAATTGAAGACTGGCACCTGGATGGAAATGGTGACCTAAAATCCTTGCCAAGCTGGCAAGCCACAGAAAGGGGGTGTCACTCCCCATTAGTTGCAGATAACCAGAGGCAGGGTGGCAGATGAATCATTAATAGTGCCCATGCTACGTGTTAAAGCTTCCTTGTTTTTGTACAGACCCTGTGAAGACTGTCACAGGCTTTCCTGTGATGGAAGTGTAGGTTACACTACTTAAGGCAGAGATCGATACAAATCCCCTAAGAGGTGGCCACTACTTGCGCGCCCATTCTACAGAGGAGGCATCTGAGACGTGGACAGTAAGGTGTAATAAATTACTTGTGGTTTCACAGCCAGTAAGTGGCTAACCCAGGAGGACAGTACATGCGGCTCTGGATTAAGACACCATGCTCCGCACTAGCACCCTACAGGAGACAGAAAGATCCTCACAGCAGAAAGAAAAGTACCTCCATGATGACCGAAGCTGGCTCAACTCTTATCTACGGTGCTAGGCTGGCTGGTCCTGTGCCCACCCTGTGGCAGCTCGGCAGCCCGTGATTTATTGGGTTTTAGAGAAATCTCCAAAGTTGGGTAAACAGGTCACCAAGAGAATAGCTCCAGTAGCTCCATCAGCAGCAACCCACAGGAGCAGGCTTGATGGGACGGCATCGGGGACGGAGACTATCTCGGAAGGTAGACTATTCCAGATGATGGCCAGTTCCTACCAGTGCCACCTCCAAACATAAATCTCCATCGAAATTCACTGTGGTCATGGTGCCTGGGATTATTCCTATCGTATTAGGCCAGTATGGTTCCTGAACAGTAATCTAAGTATGTCTAAGTAAGAAAATAGGAACTACAGGAGATGAACAATTTTTCATATATTAGAGTCCCAAGAAATTGCATTGGCAGCAAAAGGAGGTATTAAGCTCGGGTAATGACATCAATTTATTTACACAGGCATGTGGTCACAGACACTCCCATTCACTCACAAAACTTGTTGAATACCTGCTATGCACGTGGCATAGCCCCAAGGGCTGGTAATTGTTTCACAAAGTCCTATTCTCAGAGATTCATAGAAATTAGAAGTATCACAGGTACATACAAAGTCATGTTTATTTTAGCAATATGACTGTCTAATCTCTCTACATATTAATAGCGTTCAGTATTACTTGATTAAGAAGCCATTAACTGATTTATACAGGTTGCTGCTAAATGAATATAAATCCAGCTTTTAAAGATATTTTCAATATAAAAAGGTATCTATATTTCAAATATAACTTTTCAATGAATTTTTATAATTCTTAAGTATGAAAATAATTTGATACTTAGGCATTAAGCTTTCTCAAAGAGAATTAAATGCATAAAATACAAGCAAAAATAAGAACTCCAATGATGTATATATTGTTACTGTCGCATAGAAAATTCCATTTTCTCTCAGTAAAACTCAATTGGATTTTGCAGAGCAAAGAGTAATAATAAATCCCATCATCTTTTAAGGGCAAATGTTAACATGAGTGAAACAAGTCAAAAGGCTTTGTAAGCTTAGCATTCAAGCTTATTTTTAACCAATTACACTTCTCAAGCAACTTTACGTTTCTTCTATCACCCCCACCCCACATACACTCCTCCTCCTGAACCCAGTCTGCCAAGTTCCAGGAGGAAAATGTTTCATTTCACACAACCATCTGAAGATCTGATTTTCCCTGGAGCAAACTTGTTCCTCTGCACATAGATTAAAAGATATTTCCCATCAATTGAGTTATTCAGCCTGAAGAAGCAACTGCACAACATTCCACAGACATAGATGTAAATGAGAGGCAATTCCAGTCACTCCAGAAGAAAATGCAGCCAGCTGATTTCAGTGTGTAAGTGACAGACATAGACAGGATAAATGAGGGCCAGCCAAACAGCTGTCTTCTATTTGCATGTGTGACATGTAACAAATCATTACCTGCTGAAATTAGAAAGATTTAATGATGAAGGGACTCAAAAATACACGTATTACTGGGAAATTCAACTTCAGTGCCAGGGTTCTATTGTAGGAGCCTCAGCACAAGAAGAGGATACGGTGCCCACCGAGAGCAGTGCCAATGTGGGTGCCAGTCACGGCCAGGGCATCATCAAGATACGTCAACATGTGAAGCTCTTCTGCATTTTAGATGAGATGCTCATCTCAACAAACTGTTACTCAGAAGAATGAGATGAACTTGAAAACACATATAATCTAACATCTGACTAGATAGGTGTTCAATAAATTACAGCATTTATTATGATTACCGAAACCAGCTAAACAATTAAATCTATTGTGAACAGTCTTATCTGGATGAATGCTTATCTGATCTCATTTGTATTTTTAATTCTTCCCATTCAAAATTACAAAGACTTCCTTCTTCCTTTCTTTTTTATTTTTGGTTCTGAGGATTGAACCCAGGGGCATTCTGCCTCTGAGCTACACCCCCAGCCCTTTTTTATTTTGAAACAGGGTCTTGCTAAGTTGCTGAGGCTGGCCTTGAACCTGTGGTTCTCCTGTTTCAGTCTCCCAAGTACTGGGATTAAAGGTATATGCTTCCATGCCTGGCTAAGACTTAATTTTAATAGGAAGGGGAGAAGCCAGGCATGGTGGCACACGCTTGTAATCTCAGTACTTGGGATTACAGGTTCAAGGACAGTCTCAGCAAGTAGTGAGACTCTCAGAACCCAGGGAGACCCTGTTTCAAAATAAAACTAAAATAGGGATGGGGGTGTAGCTCAGAGGTAGAATACCCCTAGGCTCAATCCTCAGTAACACCACACACACACACACACACACACACACACACACACAAAATAGGAAGGGAAGAGTTGGTCAGATTACTGAATTTCAGTCCAACTAAAATTATACTACCAAGGAGCAGAATCTAATCCCTTATGGATATAAGAAAGATAACAGAAAATATTTTAAAATAACCAAGTAAAGGGGCATTAACAATCAACATTAAAGTTGGTATTGGCATCCCCCAACTATACCTTTATATATTGAGTGTGCAGCCACTCCCCACAAAGAAACATTAATTGGAAGAATAAGGCAAGTTTTCAAGAACTTACTCCATCATAAAAGAAAAAAAAAGCTTTTTACTGTTTTCTCCCTGAAAACATGAATCTGGGAAACCAAGCGTTTATAGAATGTCTCCTTCAGATAGTATCATATTTTTGGTACTAAGACTAGAAATCCAGGTTTTCTAACAAGACTGAATCATCTAAGAAGGCACCTTGATTTATGGTCCCACTGTGAAAAACTGAAGCAGGCTAGTAAACCATGTGGATTTATACATGCGGAATAAGCAAACCCACCCCCACTCAAAACACATGCTGCTTAATTCCCAAAACAGCTATTCCTGACTTTTGATATGATGTGTTCGCATTAATGATGAAATACACTTGCACACCGCTCCTCTCCCCTCCTGAAGACTGGTAGGTGAAGAAGACGAATGTGGACACAGAGTAGATGATCAAGATGGAGGGGTCAATACGGAGGCAGAGGGACAATGTGATGTTGGAAAACGGCTGAATTATACTTTGGCGGAGCCTGCAGTTAAGGACTGCAGGGGCCCGGGTACCGCCAGGCAGTGGAACGTCATGGGTGGAGGAGCAGGCTAAGCAAGGCCTCGTTGCATCCCTACATGTTTGAGTCTGCAGCAAATGGTCATGCCTTGTATGAGTGATGTTTTCAAGAGGAAATTCCCAAAAGGAAAGGGTATATTTCTTGTTAGTAATGCACCATAATGAACACAGAATGGGAAACTAAGTCATTCTGTAAATAAGGTAGACATGACAAGTCTCCCCAAACCCACCCCCAGCAAATGCTACAGGAGACGCCAGATTCCCAATGCAACAGGGACACATATGAGCAAGTTTTATCTGTATGCATAAGGGAGGGAGGATACCTCAGCTTACACCTGCATCAGACAGATATCTGAGATCAAATGAGGCACTGCGCAGTCAGAAAAGGAAACAAACAATGAAGAGAGGCAGGCGATTCCTCAGAGACTCCATCTTCTTTCATCCCTTAAACTTCCTTCTCACTAAGGGAGGCCCAGACCCCCATCAGCAATGGGAGGTACAAGGAGAATCAGAGGCCTGAGGGCACAGCGCCTGTGTTCTGGAGACAGGGCAGACATGTTCTGGAGAATGTCAGCGAGAAAGCCAAAGTCTACACATCCTGGAAGCTACCAGCAGAATCTGCCCCTACAGCGGCCAGTTCAGGTTCAGGGGTTTTAGGAGGGGCAGGCAGAGCTGAGCAGAAATGGCCACTGGCGCAGAGCCAAAGGCCAGTAGTGGAGGGGATGGCTGGGAGGACGGAGAGCACGCCTTGCACCTTTAAGGGATCCTGCACATACATAGTTCTGGGACGACACAGGTCATAACCGTTGATTATCTAGAGCTGGAAAGTGGACTAGATGTTCACTGCGTAGGGGAACAGCCAGAGAGATGGGTTAGAGAGAGTCTAGTACTTAAGTATTTGTAAAAGTAACTAGTACTTAAGTATTTGCAAAATCACATGTGCATGCCCCCCCCACAGTTCTTTTGGGATTTTCATTGAATGTCTGTAAGAATCACTCTCCATTTTCTCTTTTGTAAAGAGCCATGAGATTATGACTACAGATTATGTAACTAGGAAGTTGTGAAGTTCCTATATTATGTAACATCTTAAAATCATGGATGCATTTTTTTTCTCTCAACCTATGATGTAATTCTCACTGGAAAACATGCATAAGTTATGAGGTGTTTGCACATGTAACATTTCAAAACTGGCTAGCAAAAGCACGGATGGGCTGTTTCCTAAGTCGTTCCTCCATACATGAGACTCAGTTACTAAAGGAACATTACCTGGGCTGCTCCAAGCCTTAAAATCACATAGAAAATCATAAACTAGACTCATATTGACACTGTTTCCATGTCAGTTGGTTTTAACTCATTAACAAGTTTCATTTTGCCTGTTTAAAGGATCCAACTTAATTTTGTTAAACCCTCCTAAGGATGCCGCGAATGAGTCAATTATGAGACTAATTATACATGAGCCACCCACACACCCAAGTATAATTGCACCTCATCACAATTCAGACCACTCTGTCTCTTAGAAGAAGTCTAAGTTGTCATTTCCTTCTGTGGGTACAACCTTCTACCAATGCAACTCTTGAATACCCTGGACTGTATGCATTCTCTGGGTTAGAACTCTGGTCCCTGCTGGCTTCAATTCACCCTGCACCATCACAGCCCCACCCTGATCATTTCACCTTCTCATCAAACACCCTCAAATTCACTTCTTGGGTTTTCTACCATACCCATCGTGCCCCCTCTCTTCCCCTGGTCACCTCTTGTTTTTTCCACCTCTGAGTGACCGAAGAACTAGCAAACGGCATGTGACTGTCCTAAGAAACTCAGCTACAAATTCATACCAGCAGCCTCAGCTAGATGCTCAGTTCAACTTGGCTAAGTTTTTTATTCATCTCTATGGTATTTTCCATCAGCAGCTGTTTCGAACCTTCCATATTTTCTTCAAGTCCCCAAGCCATCCCCTGTTCTCCTAGGAGATAACTTTAATCTCCAAATAGACTTGAGAAAAGCAGAAGGAATTTATACTCAATTTTCTCCCCTTTACCTCAGATCTAATACAGTCTTTTCTCTCCTCCTCACTGAACTCAGAAAAAAATATATTCCAACCAGTTTTAATAAACATTTATTGAGGACCTGCTACAAGTTAAGCATTTGACTGGGCATGTGTCTGGCAGAATCAATGCCTTGGTCATTAGGTCTGTGACATCCGTAGCAGAATCTAATAAGGACTATAAACTGGAATAAATTATGTCACTAAAATGAGCAAAGTGTCAGTGGAAAGACTCACAAAGTGGGGTGAACAGCCCAAAGCTAGTTAACCCCTGCTGCAGCAGCACCTGCTATCTTACATCTACCCCACAAGGGGTAGCTCCAGGCTAACCATGTCCTCTAATCTCAATCTCTTCTGTCTTTTTTCAGCCTAGAAGCTCACTGAAGTGACCTTAATCTCACAGGAAAAGAAAACAAAAACCAGCAAATAGACTCATTTCACCTCAACTCACTGTTGCATCAGGCAACTATCCCATCTATTCTCAATTTTTTTCCACAGGGAGGCACCCTTAAATATTAGTTGCTGCCTCTCCTTTCTGATAATTGTCTTCTAGATCCTGTGACTAATTAAATCATTCTCTCAAAAGTCACTAATGTGATCATGACTTAATTTTACTTTCCTGTATGTATGTTTTTTTACAATGGAAGCAAAAATTTTCTGATTAAAAATAATGGGGCCGGGTGTGGTGGCGCACGCTTGTAATCCCAGTACTTTGGGAGGCGGAGACCAGAGGATCCGGGTTCGCAGCCAGCCTCAGCTCTCTCGCTCTCTCTCTCTCCTCGTCTCTCTCTTTCTCTCTCTCTCTCCTTAGTGAGGCCCTCCGCAACTTTGTGAGACCCGGTTTCAAAATAAAGCATAAAAAAAAAGAGCCGGGGGTGTAGCGCGGAGGTAGAACGCCCCTGAGTTCAATCCCTGGTACCACACACACACACAAAAATAATGCATGTTCCTAAGGAGAATTCAAATATGTTTTACTATTTTATTACTTAATTCATGTGCTTCATGAGAACTTTATAAAGTAGCACATATAAACTCCCCCAAACTTATTAAATGGTAAACACACAATATATGTTTTAAACTCATTTCAATTAAATTAAGAATTTCCAACTAATAGTCCTTAGGGGAAAAACAAAACAAAAACAAAGGCTAGTCCTTCTCTTCTAGAATAAAGTTCAATAAAGAACGTAGGGCTAAGCAAATCGAGGGCTCCGTTTCCTGAGACGACATAATGGACAGGACCACCCCAGTGCAGGCATCTTTTAAGCCATGTGTTGGTTCCAATGCTGAAGAATCCAGGTGCGATTACTCATGGAAACCGGATGGATTCACTGTTTCCTTTAGCTCTAAGCTATTTTCTTGCCATTTGTCTGTAAAATTCCATCAAGTGCTGAGTTTTCAAAGATCTGGATGCTAATGTGGTCATTGGGAAAAACAGCAAAAGAATGAAATTCGAATGCTTATTACTGTCAAGTAAATATTTCAGAATCCCCACGGAGCACACTTAACAACTACATTGTTAGTAACGGGAATATTTTTCCTAACTTGGCTCAGGTCACTAACGATGACTTTTAGGAGAGTACAAGTTGACAGCAATGATCATATGGCCTTCCCCTGCGATTGACCACTCGTGCTCCCTAGCCTGGCAAGAACCACATCACAGCTGCCAACGGCCTGGGGACCCAAAGCCACCTTGATGGCCCCCAGGTGGAGTGTGGGGCTCCCGCCCTGCTCACATGCTCGAATTCTTTCCCCAACCCACTAAACTCATGAGTTTCAACACCCTTTCCTCCTTCTTGCTTCTCCCTATAACGTATATTTTTCTTTTTGTTGACAACAACCTAGTGTGCTGGAAACTGCTCCCAGTGCCTATGATCCACTTGGGATCACTCTAACACTTTTGCAGATGGCTTGGAGCATTTCTTTTTCTCAAAACAAGCCATGAACTCTAAATCTTTTTGCCATATTTCTGTACTGATATATAAAATATGCTTGAGGTAACTGCAGTCATACCCGGGAAAGGATTCCAAATCCATTTTTTCATGGTGCAATGATTAGCACATCAGGATATGCATCTTAGTTTGGGTTTCCTCAAAAAGACTTTGAGACAAGAACTTGGGTTGGTTTGGGTTACTTATGTGGGGGGTGATCCTGGGAGCTTAAGTCTGGTAGTGAGGAGGTATAAGGAAAGAGAGAAGCCAATGGCGGAGAGGTGTGCAGCAAGTGCCCCTATGGCTCAACCCCCTGGGGACGGTGTGAGGAGACTTGAAGTGCCTCAGAATTATGCCACAGAGTAGAGGGGAAATGGGGCATCTTCCTTCCTTCCTTCCTTCCTTCCTTCCTTCCTTCCTTCCTTCCTTCCTTCCTTACTGTATTGGGGATTGAACCCAAGGGTATTCTTCTTCTGAGCTATACCCCAGCCCTATTATACTCATTTTATTTTTTACTTTGAAACAGGGTCTCACCAGGTTGCTGAGGTTGGCTGCGAACCTGCGATCCTCCTGTCTCAGCCTCCCAAGTACTGGGATTACAAGTGTGCACCACCACACTTGGCTGGTGCATCTGTTTTCCGACTCCAGTCTTTCACTGGATGAAGGCTGTCCCAGGATACTGAAGCACCACCACCAACATTGCCAGCACTTTTGTGCTCTGCACCAAAGGACTAAGTCCCCATGGAGCTAACAGCACTCAGGTAGATCAGCAAAGCCCCACACTAGAACAGGGAGCTACCATTGTGCAGGAAAACGTCACTGCCGGCGAGCTCAGGGTGGCCAAGGGCAAACCCACAGCATCCACTGGAGCAGCTGGCCACAACCTGATTCACCTTCCAAGGAATCTCTCTGATCCCCTATCACCAAATATGATCTGTAACCTTAATCTTCCAGTCTTTAGCCCTTTGTATCAGTCATCTCCTGTGAACACTCCCAACCTGAGACCTTTTACCATTTACAGGAAGCATAGAGTTCTCCTGAGGGGATTGGCCCTCACTGATCTGCCCTATCTGACCTCATTGGCCATCAACTCTTCCAGTATTTTTCCTTTCACAAGCCTCCTCTCTTCCTACAACACATAATGATCCTTTCCAGTGCCGAGACTTTCCCACACAGAATGCCCTACCTCTTCCTTTACTCAAATTCTACCGGCCCTTTGGAGACCCACACCAGGAACTAGAGATGCCTAAAAATATTTTTCTTGGCTACAGTTTGCACTCTTCTCCTCCTATTATCTACCATAGCCTTGATGGCAAAGCATGCCATTTTAAAAGATTAGTTTAAAGGGAGTGGGGCAAGAATCCCCTGCCAAGCTCTCAGACCAATGCTTCTTTCTCAAGTTCCTCCAATACTCACTGTAGTGCCCACTAAACAAAGACCACCAGGACACACATGTGGAAAATGAATTGAGCTTTCTTTATCTTACTGTAGCAAGCAAGAGAGGATGCCAAAAGAAACGGAGCATTTTAAGAAGAAACTGGCCAACACTCAATATTTAAGATGGGTTTTGGGTGATTCCATGGAGTGGTTAAGAAAACTGTGGTCAAGTTTGGGTTGGAAGCTGTCAAAAAGTAGGGGCAATTCATTGATTATCTTGGCAAATTTAATTTAGAATATAGAGGATTAAAGCTGAGGTGAAGCCATGATAGGTAAAGAAGCAACAATGACTCGTGTCAGTTATAAGAGAGGGATGAGCCAGGTGTGGTGGTGCACACCTATAATCCCAGTACTTGGGGGGCTGAGATGGGAGGATCGCAGGTTTGAGGACAACCTCAGCAACTTAGTGAGACACTGTTTTAAAATAAAAATAAAATAGGGCTGAGTGTATAGCTCAGAGGTAGAATGTCCCTGGGTTCAATCTCCAGTACAAAAAAAAGAAAAGAGGGATGCTTAATCATTTAGTGACTGGAGAGTGTCAGATGCACTCAAGAAGCAGCCTTGTCTCATTATTTATATTCTGCACGAGGTATTTATGTTCAGTTGGGAACACTACAGCCTAGCCGTCAGCTGCCAAGACCATTTCTCATTTCCTCATAAGTTATTCAGAAGATACCAGAATAACTTAAATCACTGTTGAACTAATTTCAAATCTACCCTAAACCTAATGATAGTGTAAATGTTAACTCATAATTTATCCCTCCTACTGTCTGGCAGGCACTGGCACACAAGGAAAGGAACAAGACAGGTTGGTACATGGGCTCCATGTTCAGAAGGAAAGGCAAATGTCTAGGCTGATATACTACAACAAGTGTGAATAAATACTTACAACAAAACATAAGTACTCTAACTCAGTTCAGGGAATAGTGTGAAACTTTGCCTGGAGGCATGGTGGGGCTTTCCAGGGAGGCCTGTCACCTGAGATGGGTGTGGAAAGATGACTAGGAGCTGGCCAGTTGGAAAAGGGAGGGTGGCAGAGGCCCTTTCACAGCAGATACAGGGTAGGTGTTATGGTAAGGATATAGAAGGTTCCCTGGAAGAGCTCATGAATTAAAATGTAAAAATGTTCAGAGGTGATACAGTTGAATCATGAGGGTTCTAGCCTCATCAGTGGATATATCCATTGACAGATTAATGGACTTACTGGGTGGTAACTAGGCATGTAGAATGTGGCTGGAGGAAGTGGGTCATTGGGGGTGTGGTCTTGGGGACTATATGTATGTCCACGGGCCCCTGCTTGCTTTCTCTGCTTCCCACCGCCATGCCCTGAGCTCTGCAGATGGTGCGACCCAGCCTAACATGGACTGAAACCTCCAAAACTGTGAGCCAGTAAATTTTTCTTCCTCTAAGCTGTGGTAATCAGGTACTTTGGGTCACAGCAGTAAAAATGCTAAGATAATCGGGTAAAGGTGTACACTGGCCTAATATGTTGGGGAATAAAACATAAATCAATGTTGCTGGGATAGACTTTACTCAAAGCACTCAAAATTACTTTTCAATGAAATTCAGTGAATTTTCAAACTTTAAACTATTCATATAATTACATTTTGCAGATATGCAACTTGTCTATGATGTAAAAAGTTATTAAGTATCTAAAGAGAAAATCTAGAAGGTTAGATGAGAACACACCTATTTGATTGAGAAAGCAAGGAAAATTGGGACATATTGTTTGACCTCAAATATTTACATCTTTAGTGACTGTAAATCCTCTTTCATTTATTTTCCCTAACTCTTCTGGATTCAGGCACACTTCCAAACTAAGTAAAATCAATCCGGACTCTTCAGTGCTATGTCATATTTGAGAAGAGTGTGGACCACACAGATAAAAATGGCAAGGGGGGCACCCCAGAAACAGCAAAATGCAGAAAGTGGTTCCTGTCCTGTTACGAAAATTTAATGTTGAAGAGGAAGCAAATTATACCCCAAACTAAATACTTTTATTTATGGATCCCACACTAGAAATGGAGACAGGGTAGACATGGAATGCAAGTCAACTCAAAATAACATATTTCAGTTACACGTCCTTTCCTTGAACAGAAGAGACTGGAAAAAATTCAAAAACTTTCCCCACTAAAATAGGGAACCAAAGCCCAATATGTGGAAATAAAGCCAAGAAATTTATTGGGTCTCCTTTCTGTTATGCCAAGAAAACTTTGGAATTTGATGATTCTTGCACAATATGGTAACTACTTCTCATGCCTTGACAAAACATACACACATTTTCATGATATTAAAACTGAAGATACAGTCTTTAGGTGATATCCTTTGGAAATACAATGCCCCAAAGTGAACACACAATTTTCATAGTGTTTTAAAAATTAGCACATTATTACTATTTAAGGTCATTTATTTCTGATTTGAAATTGAAATAATCCATAAATTTAAACATTTATTTTGTTAGAAAAGAGATGAAAAACCCACTCTAACAGGGAAAGGATGTAACTCAACCAACAAAAGGTGGGATAGATAATTCTCAGAGGAATACAAGTATTTCAGGAGCAGATGAAGAATGCTTAACTTCCCTACATAGGACAACATGATTACTTTTCAATATTTAGATTATCAAAGGATGGGAAAGCACAATGCTGGCAAAGAGGAGAAGAAACAGTTATAACCCCTTCCAGAATCCAGTTCCCACATAGTCATTCAACAGTCATTTGAGAGGACAAATACTAAAGTTGCTCATACCCTATGGCCTAAGAATTCTTTAAGAATTTATGCCACATAAAAAACATATAAGAAGACAAAGCAACTCTGAAATTCATTGTTGAAAAGGGAGAAATCAGCTCAATGTCCATCAAAATAGATTTGCTAAAATATACTATTATAGCCATACTCCACTTACATGTAATGGCATTCAAAACAGCTATAAAAATAATGAATTATTTCTGTGCTTATATGGATGATGTCATCTCATTATTTTTATGAGAAAAATCCAATTGCAGAAATGTGTGTACAGAGTAAGCCCATTTTCTTTTATGAAGTAATAATACTTATTTGTTTAGAGCGAGTAATTGAAGATGTTTTCTCATTTTATTTCGGGCAGGGTTTGTTTTGCTTTAAAGAGTAATTTTTGGCAACAAGATATAAAGGGAACGTAACTCCTCATTCCTGAGATCTCTTTAATATCTTCTGATAAAAGTTAGTACCAAGGCTTCTATAAAAGTCTAATAATAAGCCAAAAGTCATGCTTTAAATGGCACAATAAAGGGCACTGCGAGAAAATTAATGAAGAAGTCACTATGATTTATTTTCTTTAGCTAATGAGAAATGTCACATGGTAGCTTAGTAATGTTTGTAACTGCAAAAAGCCTTCGTGAAAATTGTTACTGACGGGCCCAATAAACGTCACTAAATTCTGTCTAGCAATGCTGTGACTGACAGAGCCAAGGCAAAAGAAGGAAAGGCCACACATGGTTTGGGAAACCATCAAAATCTGGTGCCCATCGACGGGCCAAGATCGGCACACAGAGCACCACTGTGGTATTCAAACATGGTCAGACACCTTGGGGATTGCCGGTTACCACAACTATACAATCCAGCAAAGAGGGATAGGAAACACAGCAAGTACCGGGGGGCAGCATGGCCACCCCCGGCCTCGTAGCTACTAGCCTGAAGCTGAGCCCTGGCTGAGACACTCGTGGAGAATAAATGAGCTGCTCAACTCGCAAAGTTAAACTGTAAATTCAAAACCTAGTCAATCTGAGGCTTTTAAAATGTGCAGACCTATCATGTAAGCATGTTTTATCTTTTTTTTTTTTTTTTTGGTGGCACTGGGGATTTAACCCAGGGATATTCTACCACCTAGCTACACCCCCAGCCCTTGTTATTTTATTTTATTTTAATTTTTTAATTTTTTTTGCGGTACCGGGGATTGAACGCAGGGGAGTTCTACCTCCACGCTACACCCCCGGCCCTATTTTTTTTATACTTTATTTTGAAACCGGGTCTCACGAAGTTGCAGAGGGCCTCACTAAGTAGAGAGAGAGAGAGAGAGAGAGAGAGAGAGACAGGGAGAGAGAGAGAGAGAGAGCTGAGACTGGCTGCGAACCCAGATCCTCCGGTCTCCGCCTCCCAAAGTACTGGGATTACAAGCGTGCACCACCACGCCCGGCTTTATTTTTTGTTTTGAAACAGGGTCTCTCTAGGTTGCTGAGAGTCTCTCTATGTTGCTGAGGTTGTCCTTGAACCTGCAATCCTCCCGTCTCAACCTCCCAAGTACTGGGATTACAGGTGTGTGCCACCACACCTGGCATGTTTTATCTTTTTACTGAAATTCTGTCAGTTTGCCTATCTTGTTATATATGTATGCTCTTCCTTTTTTTTTTTTTTTACAGTACTAGAGATTGAGCCCAGGGGCATTCTGCCTCCGAGCTACACCCCCATCCCTATTTTTTATTCTTTATTTTGAAGCAGGGTCTCGCTAAGTCGCAGAGGGCCTCACTAAGTAGCTGAGGCTGGCCGCGAACCCGGATCCTCCGGTCTCAGCCTCCCAAGTACTGGGATTACAAGCGTGCGCCACCATGCCTGGCTATGCTCTTCCTTCTGTAGTCATTGATATAAAATATCCTGATGGCTATTGCTGCAAAAAGAAAACCACTTAAACCACACACCAGGCTGCATGAAATGCCCCAGTAGAAATGCAGGGCAATACAGACGGCAGGCCCCTGGCACTAAGTTTACTCCTTTAGCTCACCATTTCTCAACCTTGAACTATTGACATTTTGTGCTGGGTAATTCTTGTTGGGACTCTCTTGTACAGGATACAACGTTTAGCAGCACCTCTGGCCTCTAGCCACTCGATGCCAGTAGTGCCCCCTCCCGGCTGTGACAACCAAAAATGTCCCCAGACACTGCCAAATGTCCCCTGGGGGATAAAATCACACTAGGTTGAGAGCCACTGCTCTAGATAAAAGTATATACGTCTCAGAAAAATGATTAATAAGTCACAAAAAAGGAGGAAAGGCAAGAAATATATGGTTAAAGGGGGAAAAGATTAAATCTATCCTAAAAATTTTAAAAATAGACATTCTGGAAGATTCTAAAATCTTGGTGGGTAAATTACCTGGATTGCCTTTACTCTTGAGGAAGACACTTGAGAAACATTTTTGAAGTCTGGGTTGCCTTCTATGAATGTGTCGGTGAATCTTCATCCTTGGGTGACCAAACATTCTTCACCGGCACCTATATGCTTGGTTGTGGAATGGAGGATAATACCTCAAACTACAAAATCAAGGTCTTATCCTAACTCCATCACTCTATGGCCCTGAATGAGTTAGGTTGTTTCTTGGCATCAGTTATTAGTATATATAATGGGGATAACAATACTCATTCAAATGGATTATTGTAAGGATTAAGAGAGATAATGAGTTGTAAGAGATAACACACCTAGCACAATGTCTATGACAAGACAGGCACAGAATAAATATTTTCTCTCTTCCTCCTCAGAATGTTTAATGGGAGAGAAGAACTGGAAATGGAAGGGATTCTGGGCTGGCATTTTCTTCTCTAGAAGTGAGGAGATGTAAAAGCATCTGTTTAGGAAACAGGAAGATGGGAAGGAGTTCTCCACACCTCCAAGAAGGGAGACAGCTGCTCAGACAGGTGAGCTGAGAAAGATGAAGACCTAGCCCACCTAGGTCAGTCACCTTCTGGTGAATAACAGGTTGTGTTTTACTGCTTAATTTAGTCATTTTTTCACTTTAAAAAATACCAAACTTTTATTTGTTTTTTGAGATTCATGGTGCCTTTAGACTTAAACATTAAGGAGCCAGGTGTGATGGCTCACGCCTATAATCCAAGTACTTGGGGGACTGAGACAGGAGGATGACAGGTTCGAGGTCAGCCTGGGCCACTTAGAACCTGTTTCAAAATTTAAAAATGAAAAGGGGTTGGAGGTGTAGCTCAGAGGTAGAGCATCTGTGGGTTCAATCCCCAGTATACCCCCCTACACATACAGCCCTTATACAATAAGAAGCTATTATTGATCACAGTATCTTCACATGTACTTTAAAATGCTGATGAAAGTGTTGTGCCAGTATCTATGACTATTGTTTTTTAACACAGACCTTATTTTTTAATTCAAAGTTCACAGCAAATTTTAGTAGCAAGTCCAGAGTTCCCTCTGTTCCCCATATGGGCACAGCCTCCCCCACCGTCAACATCAACAATCTGCTCCAGGAGCTCTAACAAACGCATAATGATAAGTGTCCACCATTATAGACCATGAAGAATAATTTCACTAACCCAAGAACTTTCTGGTTCTACCTAATTCATCCCTCTCCTTAAATCCCTGGCAACTACTGATCTTTTTAGTGTCTGCATAGCTTTGCTTTTCCTACCATGTTATATAGCTGGAGTCATAGAGTATGGTAGCTTTTCTGGATGGGTTTCTTTCATTTAGTAGTATGCATTTAAGATTCCTCCATGTCTTTCCATGGCTGATAGCTCATTCCTCCTAGTCCCGAGCAATATTTCATTGTATGGAAGTAGCATATCTATTTTCCTAAGAAAGGACATCTTAGTGGTTCCAAGTTTTAGTAATCATGAATATAGCTGCTATAAGCCTCTATGTGAAGAATCTGTGTAGACATAACTTTTCAACTCACTTGGAAAACACCAAGAAGTGTTATTGCAAGGTCCTATGGTAAGATGATGCTTAATTTTGTAAGAAACGACAACTGTCTTCCACAGTGGCTGTACCATTTTATATTCTCATCAATGACGAATGAGAGTTCTGGTTGCTCCACATCCTCACCAGCATTTGATGTTGTCAGTGTTTTGGACTTCAGCCATTCTGTGTGTGTGTGTGTGTGTGTCTGTGTGTGTGTGTGTGTGTGTGTGTGTGTGTGTGTGTGTGTAT
>PVJS01016522.1:26219-37479 GCA_004027185.1 Glis glis | reverse complement strand
TTTATTTATTTATTTATTTATTTATTTTTATTTTCATTTTTATTTTTTTGTAGCACTAGGAATTGAACCCAGGGGCATTCTACCTCTGAGCTACACACCCAGCTCTATTTTATTTTGAAACAGGGTCTCACTAAGTTGCGGAGGGCCTCACTAAGTAGCTGAGGCTGGCCATGAACCTGCGATCCTCCTGTCTCAGCCTCCCAAGTACTGGGATTACAAGCGTGCACCACCACACCCGGCTCCTATTTTATTTTTTATTTGGAAACAGGGTCTCGCTAAGTTGCTGAGGCTGGCTTCGAACCTGCGATCCTCCTGTCTCAGCCTCCTAAGTACTGGGATTGTAAGCATGTGCCACCACGCCTGGCTCTGCCCTTGATTTCTGTCTGCCAGATTGGCCCTGGTATTCTGGTGGACAGGCACAGATGTTGAAATCTTCCCCACATGCTAGCCCTATCCTGGGTCCCTTCCCAAGTAAATTTATCTCTGCTTCTTCATCACAGGCCCACCCCCCCTCTCCCTTCCCAACTTCCCCAACTCTCACTTTTTGTGTGTGTGTGTATAGTCCTGGGTTGAACCCAGGGGCATTCTACCTCCAAGCTACTCCCTCAGCCCTATTTTTTATTCTTTATTTTGAAATAGGGTCTCGCTAGGTTGATGAGAGTCTCATTAGTAGCTGAGTCTGGCCACGAACCTGCGATCCTCCTGTCTCAGCTTCCCAAGTACTGGGATTACAGGCGTGTGCCACCATGCCTGGCTGCCCAAACCTCACTCTTTACTTCTGCAGTCACCTCCCAAATAGAATACCTGTGTCTATGCTTTTTTTTTTTTTTGCTTTGGATACTGGAGATTGAACCCAGAGGCATTCTACCTCCAAGCTATACCCTCAGCCCTATTTTATTTTTTTATTTGGAAACAGAGTCTCACCAAGTTGTGGAGGGCCTCACTAAGTAGCTGAGGCTGGTCGCGAACCCAGATCCTCTGGTCTCAGCCTCCCAAGTCCTGGCATTACAAGCGTGTGCCACCACGCCCGGCTATGTTCTTGTTTAAAGTTCTGCATTTCAAGGAATCTAAATTAAGCTAGGATCCCACCTGTATGTTTTTTGCTAGAACAAAAGATTTTCTTCTTTCTAATTTCTTCTTTTCTCTGCTCTAGGTGTCTGGGATGAAGTCCAGATGAGAGTCCTGGCATTTTCCAAATCTGACATTCATCCCCTACCATCCTTTGTAGACAAAATTTATTCATTGGATGAAGCACCTGACTGTGAAGAAAACCCCGCTTGAAATTTCTCAGCCATTGTTGCTTTTTGGAAAGTTAGAATTGAAAAGTTCATATACACAGTTCCAATTTTCTCTAAAAAATGCTAGGCAAAAAAATAAATCAAGAAAACAGGTAAGGTGAGAAAATTAATCATAGATCCGGCTTCCAAAACAGTTGCTGTGAGGGCAGTCATGGTGGGGCAGGGCTGCATGATGCCACCAGAGGGCAGCAGAGACCAGGGAACAGGTAGACAGGCACAACCAGCTGTTACTGGCCCCGGAGCTGATGGAGACAAGGCTAATATTTATTGGGCCCTGTTACAAGTTAGTCATTGTGCTGGGCACAATAAGAAATCACACAAAGTTAAAAGGCAAGAGATCAGAGGCCAGAGACAGTGGAGGAATGAAATGGGGCAGAATTAAGAGGACAGAGTTGGGTATGGTGGTGCACGCCTGTAATCCCAGTCATTTGGGAGGCTGAGGCAGGAGGATCACAAGTTCGAGGTCAGCCTCAGCAACTCAGCGAGACCTTGTTACAAAATAAATAGAGCTGGGGGTGTAATTGGAGGTAATTCCAGTCATTTGGGAGGCTGAGACAGGAGGATCATAGGCTTGAGGCCAGCCTCAGCAACTCAGTGAGGCCCTGTTTCAAAATAAAAAGGGCTGGGGTGCAGCTCAGGTTCAATCCCAGTACTGCCCCCCAAAAAGAGGACAGTTCTTCCTGTCAGCCAGGAAACACCCCAAACACAGGATATCAGCACTCTACTCGCCCCTGTCCAGGGCAGTCAGGTCTTTGATAGAGAGCCAGACAAGGCAAATTGCTAGATCATCGAGGGTCAGTCAACCCACACCCTTAACACTGATCATAATTTTTTTGTGTGTATGGTAGTGGAGATTGAACCCAGGGGCATTCTACTTCCGAGCTACACCCCCAGGCCTATTTTATTTTTATTTTGAAACAGGGTCTCACTAGGTTGATGAGAGTCTCACTAGTTGCTGAGGCTGTCCTCGAACCTGCGATCCTACTATCTCAGCCTCCCAAGTACTGGGATTACAAGCATGCACCACCATGCCCAACTTTACACTGATCATAATTTAAATAGTACTTCTCCTGAGCACATATTTTTTTGGTGGTACTGGGGATTGAACTCAGGGGTGCTCTACCACTGAGAGATACCCCCAGCCCTCTTTCTTTTTTTTATTTTGAGACAAGGTCTCACTAAGTGGCCCACACTGGCCTCAAACTTGCAATCGTCCTGCCTTGGCCTCCCAAATCGCTGGGATTACAGGCGTGTGCCACCACACCAGCTACAGAAAACTTTCTTGACGAGTCTTGGTTGGGGCTGGATAAATTCCAGAAGAGACCCCTCCCCAGGGATGTATCAAGGAGGCTTGTGGGAGCCAGCTCCCCAGATGCAGGCAATAAGGGGAGATGCTACCTACAGAGAATTTTTTTTGTGTGTGTGTGGTGTTGGGGATTGAACTTAGGGGCATTCTACCTCCACGCTATACCCCCAGCCCTATTTTATTTGTTATTTTATCTTATTTTTGGTACTGGGGATTGAACCAGAGGCATTCTACTTCCAAGCTACACTCCCAGCCCAATTTTATTTCTTATTTGGAAACAGGGTCTCATTAGGTTGCGGAGGGCCTCACTAAGTTGCTGAGGCTGGCTTTGAACCTGTAATCCTCATGTCTCAGCCTCCCATGTACTGGGATTACAAGCATGCGCCACCACGCCCAGCTTATATTTATTTATTTTTTATTTTTTGCAGGGGGCCTCACTAAGTAGCTGAGCCTGACCGTGAACCCAGATCCTCCCATCTCAGCCTCTCAAGTACTGGGATTACAAGTGTGCACCCCCACGCCTGGCTTATTTGTTTTTTAAAATTTGGAAACATGGTCTCATTAAGCTGTTGAGAGCTTTGCTAAGTTTCTGAGGCTGGCCTCAAACCTGTGATCCTCCGTCTCAGCCTCCCAAGTACTGGGATCACAGGCGTGCGCCACCACGCCTGGCAACCTACAGAGAATTTAAAACCAGTAATAAAACTGAAGAAGAGGATAAGAGGAATTCTACACGACCCTTCTGTTGGTCACTCTCCCCTCCCCGCCAAACACGATGGTGTCCCTGTCACCATCCACACATAGCAACGGGCCTCGTTGTTTTCTTTTCAACGTTTTATTTTTCAAAATATACAATTTATTTACATCTTTTTTCACAACTGTAATTTTGTATATTTATTCCAAAATCCATAAATAGCTTCGCGGTAAACAGTACAAATCACAGGATGGGTCAATGTGCTTCTCTTTAGCCTTTACACTCATTGTGTTTTTAACAAGTTTCAAGTAGTAATGGTTCGTGGGTAAGAAGGGAACAAAAATAGGGCAAAACAATTATATATATATGTACCTGTCTAGGATTAGAAAGGGCTGTCTGATGACCTACTTGGTCTGAGGCCAGACTAAGGACATTTCTATGATTTTTTTTTTTTTTGTGGTACTGGGGATTGAACCCAGGGGCATTTTACCTCTGAGTTACATCCGCAGCCCTATTTTTTATTTTTATTTTGAAACAGGGTCTCACTAGATTGATGAGAGTCACTCCTTGCTGAGGCTGTCCTCGAACCTGCGATCCTCCTGTCTCAGCCTCCCAAGTACTGGGATTACAGGCGTGTACCACCACGCCTGGCTTTCTCTGTGATTTATAAATAATACCCTCTCAGGAGTAGAGAGGGCTTAGGGTACCAGGAAGACTGCAGGAACCTCCCCTGCCTATTGTGGGATGCAGGGAGGGAGATCAGGCACCGCGTGAAGGCTCCTTCAGGAGGCGTTGGATGGAGGAGCATGGGCGCCCACCTGTGCCAGCTGGAAGCCAAGAATGGCGGGGGCTGGGCTGGGGTGTCCACCAACAGAAAGGTTTCCTCGCCCTCTCTTGGGGAGAAGTTCTGTTGTTCTGGGGGCAGGGGAGAGATGGCTAGAACAGCTGGTAATTCCCAAAGACAGGGGCCAGGGCTCCTGCCAGCCACCCTTGGGCAGTCTGCCTGGGCAGGTGAGGGCCGGCAGCGTGAGCCCTGGGGCGTTGCAGCTGCATAGCTGGAGTCTGTGGTTGGCGGGGCTGGAGGGGCTGCCCTGGAGTTTGGGGGTGGCCTGTGGGAGGCATCACACTGTCTCTTCTTGTGACAGCCTTCATATACCTCAGAGCCACCAGACCCTGGCCAGGAAGGAAAGACAGGGCCACAGGCCACACACACTGCGACCCCGGCTGCGATGCTGGTCCCTCCACCGTGTGGGGCGGCTCCCAGGGGTCCAGGTACTAAGGCACAGGTGGGCACCAGCCTGGTCCCGGGGCTCAGCTTCCTTCATGCCCCCAGGGGCTGCTGGCCAGGCCCTGAAGCAGTCCTGTGGAGGCTTAGGGAGGCCAGTGGAGAGGCCAGGATGCCCCAGGAAGGAGCCAGTCCCTGAGGGCCACGTGGCCATGGAGAGGACGTGGCCCCCTGTGGCGGGCCAGGAGGCAGTCCTGCCTCAGCGCCTCCTCGGCACCCCTACCCCCGCCAAGCCCCAGCGCTGGACTGAGCTGTGCTGCGTGGCCAGGCCGACCCCTCAGCGGGGTCTGGATGGAGGGTGGGGGTGGGGCAGGCCGGAGGGGCTGGGAGTTGTCACTGTGTCTTCGGGTGGGGTTCCTCGGGGATGAGCGTGTTGAAAAAGTAATCCCACAGTTTAGTGCTGATGCCAAATCCTAGAAAGGAAGACAAGGGGGAAGAAGGTAGGGCCGTGATGAAGAAGCCGCAGAGAGAGATTTACTTGGGAAGGGATCCAGGGTTAGCACGTGGGGAGGATTTCAACATCTGTGCCTGTGTGCCAGGACACCAGGGCCGCCCAGGCAGACAGAAGTCAAGGGCAGGCAACTGTGTTTCTAGTGTCCCCGGGATATAGCGGGAACAAGCCCCAATTCCTTATCTGGCCCCAGTTCTGGGTTAGCCTAATCCTACCTCCTCCTCCTCCTCTTCCTCTCACACCTCCAGCTTCTTCCCCTTCCTGGTGGCCCAGCGCATCCTGTCACTCTCGCATCCTGTCACTCTCGGGACGCTCTTTCCTGACATCACACGCTGGCTTCTATCCCCTTGGGTCTCAGCTCTCAGGACAGCTGCAGTGACCCCTCCCTGGACCATTTTATCAGAGCTTTGCTGTCCGACATGGCAGCCACTAGCCACATGTGGCTACTGAGTGCTGGGACTGTGGTTAGAGCTGCAGAGGAATTGAATTTCTGATTTCTTTCTTTCTTTTTTCTTTTTGCAGAACTGGGGATGGAACCCAGGGGCATTCTACCTCTGAGCTACTCCTCAGCCATATCCTTCCCTTCCCTTCCCTTCCCTTCCCTTCCCTTCCCTTCCCTTCCCTTCCCTTCCCTCCCCTCCCCTCCCCTCCCCTCCCCTCCTTCCTTCCTTCCTTCCTTCCTTCCTTCCTTCCTTCCTTCCATCCTTCCTTCCTTCTTTCCCCTCCCTCTCTCCCTCCCTCCCCCCTCCTTTCTTTCTTTCTTTTTTTAGTCCTGGGGATGGAACCCAGGGGCCTTCTACCTTCAGGCTACATCCCCACACCTACTTTATTTATTTATTTATTTATTTATTTATTTATTTATTTATTTTGCGGTACTGGGGATTGAACGCAGGGGAGTTCTACCTCCGAGCTACACCCCCCGCCCTATTTTTTATACTTTATTTTGAAACCGGGTCTCGTGAAGTTGTGGAGTGCCTCACTAAGAAGCTGAGATTGGCCGCGAACCCGGATCTCTGGTCTTAGCCTCCCAAGTACTGGGATTATAAGTGTGCGCCACCAAGCCCAGCTTTTTTATTTTGAAACAGGGTCTCCTAAGTTGCTGAGAGCCTCACTAGGTTGCTGAGGCTGGCTTTGAACCTGTGATCCTCCTGTCTCAGCCTCCCAAGTACTGGGATTACAAGCATGTACCACCACACCTGGCTTTTATTCTTTATTTTCAAACAGGGTCTCACTACTTTCTGAGGCTGTCCTTGAACCTGCAATCTCCCGTCTCAGCCTCCCAAGTACTGGGATTACAAGTGTGTGCCACCATGCCTGACTAGAATTTCTGATTTTGTTTAATTCATATTTCCCTCCCTCCCTTTCTCCCTCCTTTCCTCCCTCCCTTTTTTTTCCTCCCTTCATTCCTTTCTCCTTCCTTCCATGGTGCTGGGGATTGAACCCAGGGCATTCTACCTCTGAGCTATACCCCAAGCCCTATTTTATTTTAATTTGGAAACAGGGTCTCACTAGGTTGATGAGAGTCTCACTACTTGCTGAGACTATCCTCAAACCTGCAATCCTCCTGTCTCAGCCTCCCAAGTACTGAGATTACAACTGTATGCCACCATGCCCGGCTATTTTTTATTCTGAAACAGGGTCTCACTAAGTTACAATGCCCTGGCCTCCAAGCTGACCTCCATGCCTATGTCTTAGCCTCCCAAAGGCTGCGATTACAGGTGTGCACCACCATGCTGAACTCCAAATTAAGTTTCAATATAAGAAAGGATACTTGATTCAGTTATTGGAAGATGTTTAAGCATGTTTGGAACAATTTACATCTGTGAATCTGCTTTTTAAACTACAGACTATATAAAATCAAGTATAGATCAAGTAATTCCAGTGAAAATTGGGCATCTGAATTGAGATGTGCTGTGAGTGCAAATTACTCTTTGGATTTTTATTTTATTTTATTTATTTTTTGTGGTACTGGGGATTGAACCCAGACGCATTCTACCTTCTAGCTACACCCCCAGCCCAATTTTATTTCTTATTTGGAAACAGGGTCTCACTAGGTTGATGAGAGTCTCACTACTTGCTGAGGCTGTCCTTGAACCTGCGATCCTCCTGTCTTAGTCTCCCAAGTACAGGGGTTATAGGCGTGTGCCACCATGTCTGGCTGGATTTTTATTTTTACTTTTTATTTTTTACTTTTTTGGTACTAGAGAGTGAACCCAGAGGCATTCTACCTCCAAGCTACACCCCCAGCCTGATTTTATTCCTTATTTAGAAGCAAGGTCTCACTAGGTTGCTGAGAGCCTCCCTAAGTTGCTGAGGCTGGCTTTGAACCTGCGATCCTCCTGTCTCAGCCTTCCAAGTACTGGGACTACAAGCGTGCACCACCACGCCTGGCTTATTCCTTGGATTTTGAAGACTTACTACTAGAGAAAGAATGGAAGGTAGATCAATAATGATTTTTTATGTTCAGTACATGTTTGCAATGATAATAGTTTGGTTATATTGGGTTTAATAAATATATCATTAAGCTGGGCTTGGTCGCACATGCCTGTAATCCCAGTACTTGGGAAGCTGAGACATGAGGATTGCAGGTTTGAGGCCAACCTCGGCTATTTAGCAAGACTCTCAGCAACTGAATGAGGGTCTGTTTCAAAATAAAAAATAAAATAGGGTTGGGGGTATGGCTTGGATGTAGAAAGCCTCTGGGTTCAATTCCAAGAACCAAAATAAGTAAATAAATAAATAAAGTTCCATTCTTTTTTTTTTTGGTGCAGGGGATTGAACCCAGGGACATTCTACCTCTGAGCTATACCCCCAGCCCTTTTTGTAATTTTTTTTTTTTAGTTTTGAAAAAGGGTTTCACTAAGTTACTGAGGGTCTTGCTAAATTGTTGAGGCTGGCCTCAAACCTGCGATCCTCCTGTCTCAGCCTCCCAAGTACTGGGATTACAGGTGTGTGCCACCACGCCCAGCTATTCTTCCTTTTTGCTTTTTTTTGTTATTATTATTATTATTATTATTATTATTTGGTACTGGGGATTGAACCTAGGGGCATTCTACCTCTGAGCTATATCCCCAGCCCTATTTTATTTTTTTGATTTGAAACAGGGTCTCACTAGTTTGCTGAAAGTCTCGCTAAGTTGCTGAGGATGGCCTTGAACCTGTGATCCTCCTGTCTCAGCCTTCCAAGTACTGGGATTACAGGCGTGCACCACCCTCCCCGGCTATTCTTCTTTTATGTTATTTATTTATTTATTTATTTATTTGGTACTGGAGATTGAACCCAGGGGTGTTCTACATCTGAGCTACAACCCCAGCCCTATTTTATTTTATTTGTTTTGTTCTGAAACAGGGTCTCACTAGATTGCTGAAAGTCTCACTAAATTGCTGAGGCTGGTCTCGAACCTGTGATTTTCCTACCTGAGCCTCCCAACTACTGGGATTACAGGTGTGTACCACCACACCCGACTCTATTCTTCCTTTTTTTTTTTTTTTGCGGTACCAGGGATTGAACCCAAGGGCATTCTACTTCCGTGCTACACCCCCGGCCCTATTTTTTATACTTTATTTTGAAACCGGGTCTCACAAAATTGTGGAGGGCCTCACTAAGTAGAGAGAGAGAGAGAGAGAGAGAGAGAGAGAGAGAGAGAGAGAGAGACAGGGAGAGAGAGAGGGAGAGGGAGAGAGAGAGAGAGAGAGAGAGAGCAAGCGAGCTGAGGCTGGCCGCGAACTCAGATCCTCCAGTCTCCGCCTCCTAAAGTACTGGGATTACAAGCGTGCGCCACCACGCCGGGCTCTGTTCTTCCTTTTTAATATGGCCCTTAGAAAGTCTAAAAGCTCATACATGACCCACATATTTCAATGGGCAGTGCTGGACCCCCTCCTCTCACCTATGTGTTTCCTCCAATACCACCTTGCTTTATTTTCTTTATAGCACTTATCGGTGTCTGGAATCATCTTTGCTGTTTATTCATCTCCTGTTTGCCTGTCTCTGCACAGCCGCCTATACCAGCGAGTGGAGAGGGAGCCCTCTGTGTGCCAGGACGCTGAATGGCGCCTGGATCTTGGGAGGGGCTCAGTGGTCACTGCCGAAGCAATCAACCAGCAAACAAGGGAGACCCACCCTCACCTGACTTCTGGTGTGCGAAGTGGTGCTGGACGTGGTGGGCCTTCATGTTGTACAGGTAGGAGCCCTTGTGCGGCGAGCCGAAGTGCAGGTAGTAATGGGTCATGTCGTAGAGGACGTAGCCCAGGAGGCCGCCTGCAAACACGACGCCCCCCACCGCCTCGGGCAGGATGAGCCGCAGGAACATGTAGAAGAAGGCGATCAACAGAGAAGCTGGCACGGGGGGGAAGACCAGGCGGGAGCCATCGAAGGGTGCCTGTGGATGGACGGGCGCAGGTGTCAGAGGCAGCCCTGGCCTGGGGCCTCTTGGTGGTCACGGCATGCCAAGCCGGAGACACTCCCCGTGGAGCAACCGGACATTCCGGTGGGAGGCCTGTGACCTGTCATGGGTAGGCTAGGAACCTGTAGTGGCTCAGCAGAGGGCAGGACACCATGCTTGGAAGATCTAGAGAGAGCGTCTTGCTCCCCATTTCCAAACCAGGATGGGACCTGGCAGATGGCCTGAGAACACAGGGCTGGGTGTGTCAGAGGAAGGATGGGCACAGGAGGGCTGACAGCTCAGAGCCACCTCTTGCCCCAGGGGCCACCTGAATTCTGGAACTTGTTAGGGGCTTGACAGGAGTCCTGCCCCAGATACCAGGCCCCTGGCCAGAGGGTCTTTCTGGAGACCATGGCCTGATGTAGCATCTCAGCGAGCTGCAGCTAATACGGTTTCGGTGGAGAGATGATGCTGGAGGTAGAAATGTGACGCTCTCCCCACCCCATTTCCCAACCAAAGGGAGGTGTCTCCCAGTGAACCAGAGAGCAGAAGGGCGAAGCCTTTGGCTCTTGAACTTCAAAGGCTGAGGGCCTGGCACAGAGGTAAGATTTTTAGGGACGGCTTGGTGAGCATTATGGGAAGAGAGGCCCTCTGTAGGCTGGAAGAGGAGAGAGAGAGAAAGCAGGTGCTGTGCTGGGGCGGGCCTTCCTCCTCTCAGACCTGCAGCAACAGGACCAGTGGGTGGCTGGAAAACCAGCTCTCAGAAAAAGTAGGTGTGGGGAGAGAGTGAGCCCTGATTTGTAGCATTTCAATTCTCATGGTGTCAATGTCCCCACCATGGCGGATCTCAAGCCACGAGGTGACATCGCTGTAGGTGGGGCTGGGAGGGGTGTGCACTGTTTCTGGGGTTGCTCTGAGCCGGCTCCGGTCACAGTTGGATCAGGACCTCAGATAGATAGGACTGGAGAGCCGAGAAGAGGTGCCTGATTGGAGCCCGGGTGGCTGCAGGCCACACGAGCCCCTCATGTCCCCATGGTGCGGTGTGGCAGCATCAGGGGCCTGGACCTATTGGTGTGGAAGTGTGTGCAAAGCGGGAGACTGAGACAGCTCCTAGGACCCCAGAGTGGCCTGAGCAGAGCTCCAGAAGGCTCTTTTGCCCCCTGAGGATGGTACAGTTAACAGATAGGGGGCTGCAGATCTGCAGAGGCACGGTGGATGGGAGGAGGGACATGGCTGCGGACGCAGCATGCCCTGGACAGCAGGGGCCAGATAGGCTGCACGCCAACCTGGAGTGAGGGCACTGGCCAGGCCTGGGTCTCTGCTGGGGACCTCTTAGAGCACACTGAGTGACAGGTTGGCTCAGGACTAGATACCCACCTGGAGCCTGGCTGCTATGCAGGACCCCTGGAATGCAGATCAGCTCTGGGGTGAGCAGGGAGGGGGTCACCCCTGACCAACCTGAGGACTCTCCAAGTCAGCCAGTTAAATCTGAGTTGGACTGAGCTCATTCAGAAAAACTAGGCCGAGTTGCTGCGGAGAGCCACAGTGAAACTCAAGTTCAGTATTGGCAAGGTGAGGGGCTTAAATTTGTTTCCTTTTTCCACATCTGAACTCCTGTCCTAACCTTTCTGGCCGGGCATGGTGGCGCACGCTTGTAATCCCAGTACTTGGGAGGATGAGACCAGAGGATCCGGGTTCACGGCCAGCCTCAGCTACTTAGTGAGGACCTCCACAACTTCCTGAGACCCGGTTTCAAAATAAAGTATAAAAAAATAGGGCCGAGGGTGTAGCTCGGAGGTAGAACACCCCTGGGTTCAATCCCTGGTATCGCAAAAAAAAAAAAAAAAA
>PVJS01016522.1:0-26119 GCA_004027185.1 Glis glis | reverse complement strand
ACAGAGCTGGGCGTGGTGGCGCACACTTGTAATCCCAGTACTTGGAAGGCTGAGACAGGAGGATCTGGGTTCACAGCTAGCCTCAGCTACTTAGTGAGGCCCTCCGCAACTTAGTGAGACCCTGTTTCAAAATAAAGAATAAAAAATAGGGCTGGGTGTGAGATAGAATGCCCTCAATCCCCAGAACTGCCAAAAAAATTTTTTTTTGGGTCTTGCTAGGTTGATACAAGTCTCACCACTTGCTGAGGCTGTCCTCAAACCTGCAATCCTCCTGTCTCAGCCTCCCAAGTACTGGGATTACAGGTGTGCGCCACCACGCCCAGCTTCCTGCCACATTTTCTTTCTTTTTTTTTTTTTTGCGGTACCGGGGATTGAACCCAGGGGCGTTCTACCTCTGCGCTACGCCTCCGGCCCTATTTTTTTATACTTTATTTTGAAACCGGGTCTCACGAAGTTGCAGAGGGCCTCACTAGGTAAAGAGAGAGAGAGAGAGACAGAGAGAGATAGAGAGAGAGAGAGAGAGAGAGAGCGAGCTGAGGTTGGCCGTGAACCTGGATCCTCCGCTCTCCACCTCCCAAAGTACTGGAATTACAAGTGTGTGCCACCACGCCCGGCCTCCTGCCACATTTTCTGATTTGTATCCAGCAAGGGACAGAATGTGAGGGGAAAAGACTTAATTTTTTTTTTTTTTTGCAGTGCTGGGGATGTGCATGCTAGACAGGCGCTTTACCACTGAGCTACATCCCCAGATCAAGGACTCTTTTTTTGTTGTTGTTGTGGTGTTAGGGATTGAACCCAGGGGCATTCTACCTCTGAGCTACATCTCCAGCCCTATTTATGCTTTATTTTTGTACTGGGGATTGAACCCAGGGGCGTTCTACCCTTGAGCTATACCCTTGGCCCTTTTTATTTTTTATTTTGAAACAGGGTCTCACTAGGTTGCTGAGGGTCTCACTACATTGCTGAGGCTGTCCTTGAACCTGCGATCCTCCTATTTCAACCTCCTAAGTACTGGGATTACAGGTGTGTGCCACCACATCCATCTTATTTTTTTTTTTTTTTGAAACAGAATCTCACTAAATTGCTGAGGTTGGCCATGAACTGGTGATCCTCCTGTCTCAGCCTCCCAAGTACTAAGATTATAAGTGTGAGCCGCCACTCCCGGCTTCAAGGACTCACTTCTGAGGTGATGGAAATGGGGACTCTCTGGGGTCACCCTGAGACAGTTCAAGGATAGCATAGTACAGGGACGCAGGAGCCTCCAAGGAGGAAGGTAGGGTTTTCTCCTCCTTACAGCAGACCTGGCTTCTAGTCCCAGCTTCTAGGAATGTCACTCTAGGAATGTCACGTAGTCCTTGATGTGCCCCAGGCACATGTGCTTGAGAGCACAGATGCTGGAGGCCACAGAATGGGGCACAGCATGCTGGCTGTGCCAGGTGTGGCCTTGGGCAGGATCCTTAGCTCCTTAATTTCCCCAAGTCTCAGTTTCCCGCTCTGTGGAATGTGAGCACTAGGGCAAGGATTTTGTGTTTTGTTCACTGATGTCTAGCACAGCACTTGGCACACAGGAGGCACTCCTTGCTGGATGGATGAATGAATGATGAGTTATCGTGAGGATTAAAGAAGATGGTGCATGAAGGGTGATGCTGAGAGCTTGGTATTAACAACAATGGTGCACAAGCACACACACATGCTCGCTCTGTCCCTGCCAGGCTCAGATTAGGATGCCTGACCCAGTCTCCTCTCTAAGTGCTATCAAACACCCTTGGTCTCTGTTATGGTTAGACATAGAATGTCCCCTGAAGAGCTCATGCATTAATGTTCAGAGATGATCATGAGGGTTGTAATGTCATCAGTGGATAAATCCATTGTAATGGATTTACTGGGTGGTAACCTAGGCTGTCGGGGTGTGGCTGGAGGAGGTGTGTCCCTGGGGGTGTGGTCTTGGGGACTGTGGTAGTGTCTTCCAATCCCCTTGCTTTCTCTCTCTTGCTTCCGGCCCCCATGATGTGAGAGCAGAGCCCTTGCTCTCTCTCTCCCTCTCTCTGCCTCCTGCTACCATACCCTGAGCTCCACAGATGTAAAACCAGCCTGACTGGACTGATCCCCTGAAATCTCCAGAACTGTGAGCAAATAAATCTTCTTCTAAGCTGTGTGGTCGGGGCTTTTGGGTTACAGTAGTGAGGATGCTGACTGAGACAGTCTCCTGTCCCTCCCAACCCACACTGGGACTCCCAGGGCATCTCGGCGTCCCGGGACTGGTGGTGGTTGGCTGCACACACTCACCTTGTGGTGCTGGCCGTGCATGACGAAGTGCAGTATGATGAGGTAATAGCTGTCGCTGGGGGGCTTCATGTGGAACAGGAAGCGGTGGATGAGGTACTCCATGAGGCTCCAGAGGAATATCCCCAGCACGAAGAGGCCAGGGAACATGGACTCAGGCACCGCCACCGAGTACTCTGTGGGGGAGGCAGAGACAGGTTGTCGGGGCTCTGGGTCCAGCATGCACCAATGCCCGGTGGATCTCCACCTCGTCACTCCCAAGCAGCAGCTTGGGAGCTGCTGCTCTCTGCCCAGCAGCTATGGGCCTGAGCAACACTTTTGGGGCCCTTGGTGCAACTGGGAAGGAAGTGGTGGGGACCTGTCTGGTCCCAAGTACTCACCAAGTGGTCACCAACCTCCCAAGTCATCACCACACCTGGCTTCACTTCCATTTAAGTTCCTCTCTCCATCTATCTTGGATCAGTTCACTGCTCTTAATTCCCTTATCACCTCTTGCTCTTAATCCCATTATCACCTCTGGTAGCACCAGCCCCCACCCTGCCTCCACATGCTGTTAAAATCTTCTATGGTAACCGCACACCTCTAATCCCAGTACTTGGGAGCTGAGACAGAAAGATCACAGGTTCAAGACCAGCCTGGGCAATTTAGCAAGACTCAGTAACCTAGTGAGAACCCTGTTTCTAAACAAAAATTAAAAAGGACTGGGGGTGTAGCTAGGAGGTAGAATGCCTCTGGGTTTAATTCCCTGAACCACAAAACAAAAACATTCTGTGGGATCTCATGTCCTTCAGGCAAAGTCCTGTCCTCACAGTGTGGCACTCAGGGTCTCTCCGGATAGGACCCTGCTGGCCACATCCCTGACTCTTTTCTCCGTCACCTGTACTGGGGCCTAACAGAGCGTCTGTGGCACCTTAGATAGACCATTCTCTTTCCCCAGCTCTGAAATTTGGCTCATGTTTCCTTTCCTGGAATCCCTGCCTTCCTTCTCCCTGAGGACTCAGACGAGGTGAGGGTACAGGGTGCAGACGCCTTTGCACACCTGCTGACTCCACCTCCTGCTCCACCCTCCCCATCACCCTGGATCACACTGAAGTGTTGCTGCCATCTTGTCCTTTCATCCCCTGCCAGGTGATGAGACTCTTAGGGGCAGGGTCTGGGACTTTTTGTTTTTTGTATCCTGTGCTAACACGGCAGGTGCAGGGAGACTTGTTGGGAGGAAAACCTCTCTGTGCATGGATGGGATTTGATGGCTGCCATTCCCGGGGCAGAGCCAGGCCCAGAGGGAGGCAGCTCTGGGTTCAGTTAAGAAGGTCCCTCTGAAGGGCTTGGGCTGTCTGCACACTGTGGCGGGCCCAGGACCCGTGACCAGGATGGCTACTGGGAAAGGAAGGAAGAAAAGCCAGGAGGGCAGGAGGCAGCCATGACCTCCAGCTCTTTGGCCAGACTCGGGCCAAGCCCCTTTCTGACACACGGCTCCAGATGAATCTTCATGGGCCTGGGAATCACCCTCACCTGGTAACCAACATGCGACACAGCCAGAATTCAATCCCAGGCTCCCTCCCTCCCAAGTCGGACGTCTCCTCAGTGGGGCTGGCCCTGCTGAGAAGGTACCTGCCTAGTGGCTTTGTGGCTTTGCCTGCATTTGACCTTGGCTGATCCCTTCTGGTTGGCAAGAGGCCCTGGGTCCAGGGAAGCCCTGACACCTCTGGGGTCCTTCCGAGCATCTGGGGAAGTACACAGAACAGGGGCTCTAGATTGTCACCTCTGAGTGACACCCCTAGCCCTTTTATTCTTTATATTGAAACAGGGTCTCACTAAGTTGCTGAGGGTCTTGATAAGTTTGAAGCTGGCCACGAACCTGCGATCCTTCTGTCTCAGCCTTCCAAGTACTGGGATTACAGGTGTGTACCGCTGAGCGGAGCTTATATTATTATAAATTAATACTTCTAACAGTCCTACTTTTTTTGTGTGTGGTACTGGGGATGAAACCCAGGGCCTTCTACCTCCAGATTACACCCCCAGCCCTATTTTATTTTATTTTTTTAATTTGGAAACAGGGTCTCGCTAAGTTGCTGAGAGCATCACTGAGTTGCTGAGGCTGGCTTCGAACCTGTGATCCTCCTGTCTCAGATGTCCAAGTACTGGGATTACAGGCGTGTGCCTCCGAGCCTGGCTTATATTATTATATATTAATACTTCCCACAGTCCTACTTCTATCCTTGTCTGGATTCTCCTTACAGAGCTCCACGGGTCCCTGGCTGAGGGAGAAGGATCTCCTATGGCTCTCCCTGCCGTTGCAGGTCCCCTTCCTTGCCACAAAGCTCCAGACACACAGGAGCTCCCTGGCCACAGACGTCAGCCGTGACCTCCGCTGGGCTCCATGGCGCGGTCTTATCGGAGGCCAGCATCCTCATACAGGACGCTGCCGAGCGATGGCTCCAGCTCAGCTTGCTGTAATACATGCTCAGGAATCCTGACTGCCCTCACGTGCTCTGGGGCCGGCCCCAATCTGCAGAGCCCTCTGCTTTTCAGAGACCGTTCCTCCATGCATCTAGGAATTTTGGCCTTGAACGAGTGCCTCCTTTCAGCTCACACTGCTTCTTGGCCCCCCGACTCTTCTGCACTTATTCCAGGGTGCCCTTCGCCCAGCAGTTGCACTGGGGCCCTACTGAGTGTCCCCTCGTTTTGCTTTGTCGGCTCTTATTTGCTCTGCTGTGGCTTGTGCTTTGCATGACGAGCTGGGGGATGACGGTGGCATGTGGTGGCGTATGTCTCATGCCACCATTGCTGGCTAACGATCACAGGCTTACCAGCCCACCACACTGGACCTTTATTACACAGGCACATTTGAGCTGCCTGCAGAGGCCCGGGGAGCCGAGGAGCCCTCGCATCACCCTCCCTGCCACGCAGAAAGCTCCCTCCTATAGGTCAGGCCTCCGCCCGCCCCCTCACCCCAGCATCACCCCGTCTGCCCATCCGGCTGGAGCTGGTACTGAGTGGCATCTCTGGAGGAATCCGGCAGAGGGACCCGGGCCAAAGCTGCGGCGTCCCCTTCCCCCTCCGGCCGCCAGCCCTGGCCACCCGGCCACTGTTGGTGATTGTTAAGGGAACACTGTGGACAGTGGGCGATTCAGCGAGCAGCCCTGCTAAGCGACAGGCCCTGGGCTGTGCCCGAGCTATTCAGCGTGGGCAGAAAAGGGTAACCTTGGCTTGCAGGGTGTACGGTAACCCTCAGTGACTGGGGGCAGCTCTGGGCGGGCCTGGGGGGACTACCCCAACTTGCTCATCCCCACCCCATCCTGGTGGGGCTCCCAGCGCTGAGGCCGTGGTCCCTCCCATCTAAACCATTCAGGCCCTCGACTTGCTACCCCTGGGGAGAGCTGGGCAGGAGAGAAGTGCTGGGGTGTGTGGAGAGTGGTCTGTTCCTAGCAGAGCAAGTGGAGCTCAGAGTCAGGAATGGGAGCTGTGATCAGGAGAGGGAAGCCCACCTGAGAGCCCTGGGGCTCCTGGATCACCCCGAGGTGCCAGACAGACCACCTGGGCAGTTAGTATGCACCTGGAGGCTCAGGGTAGGCAGGGGGCAGGCTGGCAGAGTGGCTGCCCTGGGAGACTCAGTCCTACAGGCTCTTTGGACAACTCCCCATGTCAACCCCTCTTTCTGTCCCCTGGCCAGAAGCTGGGGGGCAACTGGTTTCTACACCCTAGGCCACAGGGCCCTGAATCACTTTCTTAACATTTGTAAGATCCTCTTTCCTCAATTATATTTTTAACTTAAAAAAATTGAAGCCAGGCGTGGTAGTGCACACTTGAAATCCCAGTACTTGGGAGGCTGAGACAGGAGGATCACAGGTTTGCGGCCAGTCTCAGCTACTTAGTGAGGCCCTCTGCAACTTAGTGAGACCCTGTTTCAAAATAAAGAATAAAAAATAGGCTGGGGATGTAGCTCGGAGGTAGAATGCCCCTGGGTTCAATCCCCAGTACTTAAAAAAAAAATGACATATAAGCCGGGCGTGGTGGCACATGCCTGTAACCCCAGTACTTGGGAGGTTGAGTCAGGAGGATCCCATGTTCGAGGACAGCCTTAGCAACATAGACACTCAGGACCAAGGAGAACACAGACCTCCTGCCTCCAGGATCCATGGGAGTGGGCCAGGGAGGAAACTGGCGTTACCTGTGGTGAACGTTGTGAAGAGTCGGACGTTGCCTTGGGCGAGAGTCCGGTAGTAGAACCAGCTGAGGTACAGCATCAGGGGCACCCAGATGATGGGGACACTGTACCTGCAGGAGGGCCATCAGGGTGAGAGAGATACATTTGTGGGGGCTCCACAGGGTCTAGCTTCCCTACAGATGCACATTTCAACTAGGAAGGGGACAAGGGGGACACCAACCACATACAGAAAGTAGGTGGAGACTTGAGGTCAAAGGGACACAGGTGTGTGTGGGATTGGGAGAGAAAGGCTGTGAGCCCATCTGCCCCTTTCTCTGAGATGAGTCATTGGGAGAAAGGAACTGCATCCCGGTTGCTACTGACTCTGTGCAGCTGGAGAGACACTGACCTCTTGTGGCAGAGGAGCTAATTGCAGGCAAAACTGTTCCCAAGAGCAACAGAGGCTGCTAATCCGCATAAGATCTGGAATAGACCAGGGGTGGCTTTCAAAGTGGTTTCTGGCTGCATGTAGGGTTGTCACTCACTCGATGGACAAGATCATGCACAGGAATGGATCATGCCTATCTCGCCCTCCCTAAGAACTTATAGCCTATCCCTGTATTCTAGGGAGGGACCCGATTGTCCTGCCCCTTCTGTATCTGACTGGCACTCAGAGGGGAGAGAGAGAGCGAGAAAGACAGACAGACAGACAGCCCACCATGGGTTCCATGCAGGGCTCACCAGACGGTCTTGGAGAGGCTCTCTATGAGGTCTGAATGGAAGAGGCGGATGGGCCTGCTCACCGGCTGATGGACCCACTCATCATACTTCTCCCCCAAGTGGCCCACCTGCCACAGCAGAGGCTTCTTCCAGTCCACCAGGTCCTGCAAGAGACAAGGTGGACCCTTGAGATTCATGCTTTCCCATGTTCATGCCCCTGTCTCCCAGGTACGGCCTCCCACTCCCCACTCCCTCCTCAGCTCATTTGGTATGAGTGTGTGGGGCTCCCCATCCTCCTGCTTCAGGGATCCAGAACTGACCACACACCCTGGCTACAGTTCCTGGCTACAGCAATGGGATTCAGAACAGGCCCGTGACCTGGGCAGGTGCAATGAGCCACCAGATAGGTCTCTTCCTGCCGGAGTTGCTAAGTTGGCAGGGTGTAAGCCCGGAGTTGCTAGCGGAGCCCACCTGAGGACTCTGGCAGCACAGAGGATGGCTAAGCCCAGAGCTAGAGAGACAGAATCCTAGTGATGGTGTGGCTCCCCTCTGGGCACTCTGTCACCTCCCCAGCCACCATGTCCTCTGGGGAGGGGAGGGTCACCAAGGAGGATGTCTTTGTAGACTTGAGCTTAGCCCAGTTAGACTGTGTGGGACAAGCTCACAGCTTCCCTGCAAGGCCACTGAGAGCCCTGCTTCAGCCCCTGCCCGCCAGCCCCTGCAGTAGACATTGCAAGCCCGGGACAAAGAGCCAGCCAGGATTCCCAAGCCAGCCTATGCATCCTGCCCAGGCTCTGTCAAAGCTGGCTCAGCCAGCAGGTCTCTGAGGAACTGGCCTTCACGTGCTCTTGGGCTCTCTGAAGGTGGAGCTGGTGTCACCATCACAGCTTTGGAGCAGGGGTGTGGGGGTCCTGGAGCAAGCAGGCAATGCTACTGGACATTCTCCCTGTGCCTGTGACCAAAGGCAGAGGCCTCAAGAAAGTTGTGGCTCCCGCCATATGTGCTCGGCAGGTCCCAGGTGCTGGCTGTTTTCTTGTGGGGAGGGGTCACTTCCGGTGTCTGAGGCTGGGAGATGACCCCAGATCATCCCCAAAACATCTCATCCCAGCACCAGATAAAGAGGCAATCGTCCAAGCCCCGCCTGTTGCTGCTCTCTTCCTGACCCAGTCTCCTGGACCTCATCCCCTGGGTCTAGCAGCAGACGGATTCATCGGATGCAGGCTGTCTCACTCCATCTATTCTTCCCTCCGCCCTAGGTCTCTAAACATGCACTCATGCACACCCTGCCCCACCAACACCACGAACGAGAACTGGAGGAACCAGCCAGCGGCCTGTGTTTACACCTTATCTTGTAGCAGCCTGCAGAGCCTCACCGAAGAGGGAGCTGAGCCAGGGTCACAGTGAGAGCTTCAAGTTTTGTCCCAACTGCAATAGCACTGAGAGCTGACGCAGAGCGTTTTTTATGTGCCAAGCGTGGCTCTAAGCACTGTATGTGGATTAAATCATTCACTCCTAGCCAGGCGTGGTGACGCACACCTGTAATCCCAGTACTTCGGAGGCTGAGACAGGAGGATCATAGGTTGGAGGCCAGCCTCAGCAACTTAGTGAGACCCTGTTTCAAAGTAAAAAAAAAAAAAAAAAAAAGGCTGGGGGTAGAAAGGCTTAGAGGTAGAATGTCCCTGGGTTCCATCCCCAGTAAAATACATACATACATACATCATTTGCTACCCACCTATCTAGGCAGGCACTATAATTATCATTTTGCAGATGGGGAAACAAACTACTAACCTGCCAAGGTTGCCCAGTTATGCTTTTTTGATGAATTGACCCCTTTACCATTGGGAAATAGTATCTTGGTCCTTATGATTCTCCTTGTCTTGAAGTCCACTTTTTTTTTTTTTTTTTTTGCGGTACCGGGAATTGAACCCAGGGGCATTCTACCTCTGAGCTACACCCCCGGCCCTATTTTTTATCCTTTATTTTGAAACCGGGTCTCATGAAGTTGCGGAAGCCTCACTAATTAGCTGAGGCTGGCCGCGAACCCGGATCCTCTGGTCTCAGCCTCCCAAGTACTGGGATTACAAGCGTGCGCCACCACGGCTGGCTTTGAAGTTCACTTTGATATCAATAGAACCACACTGGTTCACTGAAGATTGGTGTTTGCATGGTCTATTTTTTCCCACTCTTTTAACCTGTGTATGTCTTTACACTTAAAGTGCATCTTTTAGCCCAGCGTGGTGGCGCACAATTGTAATCCAAGTACTTGGGAAGCTGAGACAGGAGGATCACAGGTTCGCGGCCAGCCTCAGCTACTTAGTGAGGTCCACCACAACTTAGTGAGAGCCTGTTTCAAAAAATAAGGCTGGGAGTGTAGCTCGGAGGGAGGTAGAATGTCCCTGGGTTCAATCTCCAGTACTGCCCCCCCCCAAAAGTGCATCTTTTGTGGACAGTATACAGTTGAGTATTGTTTTTCTATCTAGTAATCTCTTTTTTTTTCTTCAGTGCTGGGAATCTAACCCAGTGCCTTATGCTTGCTAGGCAAGCACTCTACCAATGAACTACACACACAGCCCAATCTCTGCCTTTTAACTGGAATGTCTAGTTGACTTACATTTAATGTTGGAGATGGTCTACCTTCTTGCTGTTTTCTGTGGCATTAATTTTTTTTTTTTTCGGTACCGGGGATTGAACGCAGGGGCGTTCTACCTCCGCGCTATAGCCCCGGCCCTATTTTTTATACTTCATTTTGAGACCGGGTCTCACGAAGTTGTGGAGGGCCTCACTAAGTAGAGAGAGAGAGAGACAGGGAGAGAGATAGAGAAAGCGTGTGCATGCGCGAGCTGAGGCTGGCCGCGAACCCGGATCCTCCGGTCTCCGCCTCCCAAAGTACTGGGATTACAAGCATGTGCCACCACGCCCGGCCTGTAGCATTAATTATTTTAAAAAATTTTATATTATATATTTTAGCTATATCTTTTCGTATTTTCCCCCAGTTGCTATTCTAAGAGTGATGATATGCATCCATTATGTCTTAAGTGAAACCTCTGTTCACTTATTTTATTTTTGTGATATTGGGGGATTGAATCCAGGGGTATTCTACTTCTGAGCTACACCCCCAGCCCTATTTTATTTTTCTTTTGAAACAGAATCTCGCTAGGTTGATGAGAGTCTCACTACTTGTTGAGGCTGTCCTCGAACCTGTGATTCTCCTGTCTCAGCCTCCTAAGTACTGGGATTACAGGCATGCGCTACCGCGCCCGGCTAGGAACCTCTGGTTTTCATATGTATGCTCCACTTTTGCATGTTACACAGGATGCCCCTATGCTTGTGTTTATTTGTATACTTAATCTGGATTTCGCTATTTTGGACAACAAGCATTTCTAGCACTGAGGATACTGGGGCCCAAGAAGTGTCTCTTGAAATTGGGTTCATTGGTCCTGGAGTGGGAACCTCCTTACTCTCTTCCTCTACCCTGTAGCACCCTTGACACAATTTCCCAAGAGCTGGGAACTCCACTGGGGTGCTTGACCTTGGGTTGGCTGGAAAATGCACCGACAGGGTGTCCTTTCTCGACTTTCTTCCAGTCTTGGTCACTGAAGAGAAGAATCTCAGCTGGGTGCTAACGGGTTCAACGCCTCTCACTTGCTGGCCATTTCCAACATGGCAGCTGGCTGGGAACCAGTTCTGAGAAGGGAGGACAACAGCAGGAGCTGACTGTCTGGGAGGTGGGGAGATACAGCGAGGTAGGTGAGATGAGATAAATTCCACTCCTGCTCTACCAGGCTGAGGACTCTGGGCCCCTTGCGCTCCCATGAAAATGGCTCTCTTCCTTCCAGCTAGCACTTCCTGGTCTCTTCCACCGTGGACTGCCGAGGGTTGGGGTGTGCAGGGAAAGGTCTGTGGGCTCCATGGGAGGTTGGGTGGCAGAAAGGAAGGGAGAGCAGGCCACCCATCATGCTTCCAGTGCCCAGGCATCTGGGGGCTTCTATGGTTACACTCAAAACAATGAACCCTAGCCGGGTGTGGTGGCGCACCCTTGTAATCCCTATATTTGGGAGGCTGAGACAGGAGGATCCGGGTTTATGGGTTTATGGCCAGCCTCAGCTACTTAGTGAGGCCCTCTGAAACTTAGTGAGACACTGTTTCAAAATAAAGAATAAAAAAATAGGGCTGGGGGTGTAGCTCGGAGCTAGAATGCCCCTGGGTTTAATCCCCAGTACTACAAAACAAAAAACAAAAAAACAAAATAAGAGATAAAATAGGGTGGGGCATGTAGCTCAGAGGTAGAATGCCCCTGGCTTCAATTCTTTTATAGCTGCAAAACCTGATACTCAGAGAGGGCAAGTCCAGCGCTCAGGGTCACCCAGCTAGAGCAGGACCGTGTGGATGAGGGTGAGGATATGCCTAGAAACTGCTCTGGAGCGGGCAGCTTGTTGGGGTTGGGGGTCCTTTGGTGATATACAGACCTGAGCGATAGGCTGGGCCCCAGGAAGCGGATGCCAGTTTGGTGTGTTTGGCCCAAGCACTTTGTGCACCCCAGCTCCTCCCCCACCCAGCTCCACCCCCACCCAATGGAAGGGGGAGGGCCTCCCTGGGCATGCCAGGAATGCAGCCTGCAGCGGCATCCAGCAGGGGGAAAGGGCAGCCTGCTGCCCAGAGCGGAGCGTGGGCAGAGGGCCTGCTGCCAGTGTGGGGCAGGGCCTCCTCTGCTCCCCAGACCCCACTCCGGGGCAGCACAGGGCTCAGGTGGCACAGGACATTTCCCTGGGGCCGCCCCAGCCCAGGAGCCAGTGCTCAGAGGCTGCTCCTCCCCAGGGGGCAAGGAGGGAGAGGGCACCGCTGCCCCAGGGCCAGCAGCTCCTCCCACCACCAGGGCCGCAGCTAAGACAATTGTTTAAAAAAAATGTCCACCCAAACCCAGAGTACATCACCCCAGGGCAGCTTTCAGAGCCAGAGGCGGCAGGCAGCAGGGGGAGCCGGGACCAGAAGTCCCGAGAATCCTGGCTACATTTTCTGTGCCAACCTGGCATAGACCAGCCTGGGCTTGGGCCTCATGTCCATTCTCCTTCGTAAACCTTAATTTTGGAGAGCCGGGGTCTGGAATGAGAAGCCCGAGGGTCAGAGGCTGAGTCGTTGGTGCTGGGGCAGGGCCTGCAGTGGAGCATCCTGCTGGGATGGGAGGGGGCAGCTGGGCCAGCCCCTGTGGCTGAGGCAGAGGGACCCTCGTCCACAGTGTCCACCGCAGGGATCAGCGGGGGCAGAGGCCGGGTCTGGTGGCCTTGTGGGGTTGCCGCGGGCCTGTCCTGCACAGTCTAGCTGGGTCAAGCTCAAGCCCACAGGGGCTTCTTTGGTGACCCTCTCCTTCCCAGAGCATATGGTGGCTGGGGCGGTGGCAGAGCGCCCAGAGCCTTGAGCTCTGGGCCAAGGGGCCTTGTTCTGGTCTAGATGCCACTTTGCCGAATTCTCAGTGACTTATCTGTTTTTTGTTTGTTTTGGTACTGAGGATTGAACCCAGGGGCGCTCTACCACTGAGCTATACCCCCCCCCAACCCTTTTAATTTTTAGTTTCAGACAGGGTCTCTTTAAGATGCCCAGGCTAGCCTTGAACTTGCAATCCTCCTGTCTCAGCCTCCCAATTACAGGTGTGTGCCACCCTACCTGGCAGCATCAACACCTTTGCTAGGCTCTGGGGACCTTTGGAGCAGCCCCTGATGTCACGGGTTGTGTGTGCAGTGTTGGGCAGGGACAGGGAGTTTGGGCTGACCACTGTGTTTTGTTGGGTGACAATCTGATTGGATGACGCTACCTGTCGCTGGAGGAAAAGTGGTGGCTACACCCACCGATGGCCTCTCCAAGGTGGAAGGAAGCTGGTTATGCTGGAATCTGGCTTAGACTGAGGAAGAGGATGTTATGAGGTTTTAAAGACACCTCCCTCCTGTCCTCAACCTCCTGTCCCTGTCCCAAGCCTCGGGGCTAGCTCTGAGCAGGTCACTGGGAGGGAAGAGGAGAGGGCTCGGCAGGTCCAGGCAGCTGGGCTGCTAACCTGCTGGTCCAGTGACTTTGGCAGGAGACTTGAGCTCCACCTCATTAGTTAATTGGGGATAATTATAATCTTATCTCCTGGTGTTGTTAGAAAAAGGAAATCAGATAACAGGTAATGAATTTAAAATGCTTGTCTCCAGGTAAGAACTCAGGAAAAGAAGTGTTGTTCATTAAGCTAATTAGGCTGTCCAGGGGCATCTGGGCAGGGGACTTCTGCAACCCCCCCCTCCTTCAGTCTTGTTCTCAGGAGGCTGGCGTCCAGGTGGGAAGGTTGGAGGGGGATCCGAGGGAGAGCTCTGAAAAGAGCACAGTGAAGTGGCCTGAGGGGCAACGAGACCCAGGGGACAGGTGTGCCCAGAAGCCAAGAGCAGTGGGCAGCCCCAGGCCAGCTGGGTTCCAGAAAACAGAGAGAGACATGCAGGGCGAGGAGCTGCAATCTGGGTTTTTGTCTCATAAAGACACCTGGATCCTGCCCAACGGCATGGTTGAAAGGGTGATTTGAAATCGTTTCTGCAAGTTCTATGGAGAGCTGTAAGTCTGTCCCTTGCCTCTGAGCAGGGCGGGCACCAGGGTTTGCTTCTTGTTTCTTGCTCCTTTCTGCTGGCTTTCTAGATCCTTCTACCCTTGGCTCAGCAACCCTCACTCCAGTTCCCCCTCACTCTTTGCAGCATGGCCCACTCTGTCCCCCAGCTTCTAGGGCCAGGGAGCGGGGACCCGGGAGCCCAACACTCCCTTCCTCAGCAGCACCCAGAGGGCTCCCCTTGAATACGAGGCACAAAGGGTTAACTCTGGCATGTCCCTAAGCCCCAGGAGCCATGTGCACACCCACCCCAGGCTTGGGCACCTCATGGCCACATAGCTCTTCAAGGTGGATCCACCCAGGCTCCCTGGATGGTCAGAAACAGCAGTAGTGCTCCCAGCTCTGTAGGTCCCTTCGCCCCCTCCCAAGGGGCTGCGGATTGACTATGTGAGGAGACAGGAGAAAGGCTCCTTTTTTTTTTTTTCGGTACTGGGGATTGAACCCAGGGGCATTCTAGCTCAGAGCTACACCCCCAGCCCTATTTTTTATTCTTTATTTTGAAACAGGGTCTCACTAAGTTGCGGAGGGCCTCACTAAGTAGCTGAGGCTGGCCACAAACCCGGATCCTCCTGTCTCAGCCTCCCAAGTACTGGGATTACAAGCATGCACCACCACGTCCAGCTTTTTTTCTTTTTAAGTTAAAAATAAAAGAGCAAAGCCAGGCGATGCACACTGGTAATCCCAGTACTTGGGAGGCTGAGACAGAAGGATTGTAGGTTTGAGGACAGCTTCAGCAACTTAGCAAGGCCCTGTTTCCAAATAAAAATAAAATAGGGCTTGGGGTATAGCTCGCAGGTAGAATGCTCCTGGGTTTGATCCCTAGTACCAATAAAATAAATAATAATAAAAGAGCAAAGCTCTGTTTGCCCTCCCTAGGGAGCTAGGCTCTGTGCTGGCTTCCCTCAGGGTGCTGGCTGGGGAGGCACCACACAGACCCCTGGGGGGTGGGTGCTCCCTGCCAGCGTGGTCTCCACTCCCTCTCCTGGGCCATCCCTGGTCCCTGTCTTTCAGTCCAGGGACACAGGAGGAAGGGGGAGGAAGAGAGAAAGTGTGTAAGAAAGAGAATGAAAGAGAGACAAAAAGAGAAGGGAAGGTGAGTCAGGCAGGTGATGGGGGGGCAGCCACCTGAGTGCTGGCCAGGAGCAGGCCCTGGGGGGGCAGCTCCCCAGTGGACTGGATCCTCGCCTCGCCTCATGCAGTGAAGGGCTGGGGTTAGCCTTGAGCCATGCTAGGAGACTGTAGGAGGAATTTTCCCTGCAGCAGGTGGGCCATGGCGGCTCTGTTGTCCCTAGACAGGCTCAGACCACTGCCCACCCCTCCAGCAAGGTTCTTTCCTCTAACCCCAACCCCATGGCTACCACATCGATCCAGCTACAGAAGAGCATGCCCCCTCTCTCTTGCTCTCACTCTCACTCTTGCTCTCTCTCTCTCTAACTGGGGATTGAACCCAGGGTTATTCTATCTTCAAGATATACCTCAACCCCCCCTTTTTTTGAAACAGGTCTTGCTAAATTGCTGAGGCTGGCCTCAAACCTGTGATCCTCCTATCTTAGCCTCCCAAGTACTCGGATTACAGGCATGTGCCACTATGCATGCCAGCTCTCTCTTTTTTTGTGTGGTACTGGAGTTTAACCCAGAGACATTCAACCTATGAGCTACACCCTCAGCCCCTTTGCTATTGGTTTTTTTTGTTGTTGTTGTTGGTACTGGGAATTGAACCCAGGGGCATTCTACCTCCGAGATACCTCCTCCCCTGGCCCTATTTTTTATTCTTTATTTTGAAACAGGGTCTCACTAAGTTGCGGAGAGCCTCACTAAGTAGCGAGGCTGTCCGTGAACCTGGGATCCTCCTGTCTCAGCCTCCCAAGTACTGGGATTACAAGCATGTGCCACCATGCCTGGCTCTATTTTTTGTTTTGAAAAAGGGTCTTACTAGGTTGCTGAGAGTCTCACTACATTGCTGAGGTTGGGTCTTGAACCTGTGATCCTCCTGTCTCAGCCTCCCAAATACTGGGGTTGCAGGCGTGCACCACCACGCCTGGCTCCAGCTCTCTATAGTATTTTCTTTCCAATATTCAAGCCCAAAGCCAAGCCCACAGGTGCTTGCCCCAGGGAGCCCTCTCTAGCTCCTACAGTGCCTTCCTCTGGCCACCCCCAGCCCCCAGCCCCCAGCCGGGACACACTGCAACTCACTCACTAGTCCTGTGCTCATTCCCCAGACCCTCCCATCTCCCTCCAAAGCTCCTCCTGTTGCAGGGTGAGGTCCTGACACCAGCAACCAGGGCCCTTCACCCACTCAAGCTGGCTGGCTCCCCTTCTGTCCCACCCACATGCAAGGCAAGCCCCCATTCCTACAAATCGTCCCAGAAACCTGCTATTTGTATTAAGACCCACCCACCTCGGTCCCTGGCCTAGGCATCATGGGTGCCTGATGAGCAGTCGTGGCCACGCCAGCAGTTGGGCCTGGAAACCAGGTTCCAGTGAGCTGGCTGGCCCTGTGTGGCCCCGGGCAGGCCTTTCCCACACTGGCCTTCTATTCTTTTCTGTTGACGTGTGTCTCTGGAGTGAATGGGACATGGAGCTATGGGCTCCCCCACAGGCAGTGGCAATCCCATGTGACAGGGGCCACTTCCAAGCCTGGGTCAGGGTCTCGAGAATCCTAGGCAAAGGGGCTCAGCAACGGTAACCTGGCGTGGAGGTCCCGGCCCCCGCCCGCCCCCTGGTCACCTGTGTTCCCTGCCATGACTCCTGTGCATCTCCTCCTGTTGTCATAACTGGGTGTGTTTTTTTTCTGGGGGGAGAAGGTTGGGGGCTAACTGTCCTGTTGGTTTCTGTGCCTCCGGTACACAGCGTAGGCAGAGGATGGATAGGTCCACCATCTGGGGACATGTACACGCATGTCTATTCCAAGAGCAAATGGTAACATGACTTGGGACAGTCCTATGATCCAGCTAGGGGGAAACAGCACCTAAGCCCGGTTCCCTCCTGACTCCTAGGCAGCGTGGCTGCTTCCTGCTCCCCAGTGAGAGGCTCCATTTCCACCTGGGACCCCTCAGCTCCTCCAGGGCTCAACTCATAACAAATGGGATTGGCTTTTCTGTCAGTCTGTCTGCCTGTCTTTTTTGTGGTACTGGAATCCAGAGGCATTTTACCTCCAAGCCACACCCCCAGCCCCTTTTATTCTTTGTTTTTGAAATACGGTCTTGCTAGGTTGCTGAGAGTCTCACTAAGTTGCTGAGGTTGTCCTTGAACTTGTGATCCTCCTGTCTCAGCCTCCCAAGTAATGGGATTCCAGGCATGTACCACCACACCTGGCTTCTGCTAGACTTCTAAACACCAGGAGGACTTTGTTGTAAGTCTCTGCAGACAGCTCCAGCTTCTCCTAGACATTGAGGCTAGCTCCAGCCCTGTTTCCCACCAGCCTCTGCAGACTCCCAGGCCAGTATTAGCTGATGACTCTTGAGCGGTAGCAGGTGCCTGGGACAGCTTCGCCATGTGCGCAGCTCCGCCATGTGCACAGCTCAAACTGGGCATGCCTAGGCCTGCTGACCCTGTCACTGTCCCCTTCCCAGCTTCAGAGGTCCTGATAAGAGACCTCTTCTTCTCCAGGGGTGTTTGGGGGCTGGCTCCATGCAAAGACCTCAGGTGCTGTTCACCCCAGCATTCCACTAGCGAGGGACCCCCTCGCCTGGGTTTGCCGCCTCTGGTCATACTTGTGATCTGTGAGGACATCTGTCCCTTCCTCTTCTTCCCTGGACATGCATTATGAATACCACAGCCTCTGGCTCTGTACCTTCCCTCCAGACCTCTGGTAGCCCCCGATCATCACCCCAGGTAGCCCCCGATCACCGCCCCACTCTGTCCAGTGCCAGCTACCTTGTCCCAATCCACCACTTTGAATCTTGGTTCAATAGCAGGGTCTGTCGTCTGGGTTTCTGCAGAGGATACAGTCCCATTCTCTGTGGAACCCTGGAAAGAGGAGACACGAGAGGGTTACTCAGCAGATAAGGAAGAGAACAGAGCCCTGAGTTGCCTAGGGACAAGCAGCCAGGAATGGGGAGTCCCATGGGCGGGGCCGGTGGGCGGAAGTGAGGGACACAGAGTACTTTAGAAAACAGAGAGCCGCTGATGTGGGTGTCATTATTCTTTGTATTTTTCTTCTCCCTTAAGAAATAAATTCTGCAAAAATAACAGAAGCAAGCCAGGCGTGGTGGTGCATGCCTGGAATCCCAGTACTTGGGAGGCTAAGACAGGAGGATGGCAGGTTCAAAGACAGCCTCAACAATGAAGTGAAACTCTCAACAACCTAGTGAGACCCTGTTTCCAAACAAAAATAAAAAATAAAAAAGGGCTGGGGGTGGAGCTCAGAGGTAGAATGCCTCTGGGTTCAATCCCCAGCACCACAAAAAATGAATAATAATAAAATAAATAAAATAAAAGAGGGAGAAAGATGTAGGAGAGAAAGCAAGATGGCTGAGAGATTGTAGGGAAGGGAGCGCGGTGGGCAGGAAATGCTCTGGGAGAGGGGTTCCTGCCAGTCCTGGCAGGTGTCAGGCAAAGCCCGTCACAGGGTGGCACCGAGGGCACCTGGTGGAGCTTACATGCCATGCCCCGTGACTCCCCACCTTTCTTCCTCCCGCCCTGCCTCCCTCCCTCTCTTCCTCCCTCTCTGATTATTCAGCAGGTCCCGTGGTTCCACAGGCTGGGACTTCTGGGGCCACGTGCCCACAGGAAAGAAAGGCAGCGAGCGGGGAGCCAGGAGACCGTCCCTCCAGCCACCCCACGGTCGGCCAGTTGCCACATGTGGGGCAGAGGAGTGCCCAAGTGGGCTCAAGGTTAAATCAAACTAGCAAAGAGGTAAAGTCAGAAGGAAATGGAATGTTCTGGGAAAAATCACACAGCCCTAACTACCTCTGATGTCACGTGGAGAGAGGCCAGAGTAAGCAGACTGCCAGCTAAGTAAAACTCGTGCTTCGCAGTAGGAAGGGCAGGGAGAACCGCAGGGTGTAATCCTAGTACTTGGGAGGCTGAGACAGGAGGATCACAGGTTCGAGGCCAGTGTGTAGTAACTTAGCAAGACCCTGTTTCAGAATAAAAAATAAAAGCAGGGTGTGGTGGTGCAGGCCTGTAATCCCAGTACTTGGGAGGCTGAGACAGGAGGATTGCAGGTTCCAGGACAGCCTCAGCAAGTAGTGAGGCTTTCATCAACCTAGCGAGACCCTGTTTCAAAATAAAAATAAAAATAGGGCTGGGGATGTAGCTTGGAGGTAGAATGGCCCTGGGTTCAATCCTCAGTACCATACACACACACACACACACACACACACACACACACACACACACACTAAAATAAAATAAAATAAAATAAAATAAAATAAAAATAAATAGGGCTGGGGTGTAGCTCAGAGGTAGAGCACCCTTGGATTCAATCCCAAGAAACCCCCTTCTCCCCCCAAAAGCAGGGCAGGAGAGGGCTCACTGATGGAGCCTTCCTCTGAGTCCCTAAGGCTCCAGGAACCCACGGTGGTCCCGGGGCCCTCGGAAGCTGGGTATTGGCAAGAGGCTGAGGGGTTCTGAGCAGCCAGATGGGTTTCTGTTGTCATGATTCTTACGATTTTGTTTCCAAATGAACCCAGGAGAACCTCATGGTGATGGTGACCATGTTGGTGCTTTCTGGGAAAACCCAGATACAACCCAAATAAAAGTGGGCTTTCGTGGTCCTGTCTTGGTCTGTGTATCTCAGCATATTTAGTCTGTATCATCAAGCTAATACCTGAAAAAATATGGTTTTTATTTTTTTGGCAGTACTGGGGATTGAACCCAGGGGCATTCTACCTCTGGGCTATACCCCCAGCTCTATTTTTTATTCTTTATTTTTGAAACAGGGTCTCACTAAGTTGTGGAGGACTCACTAAGTAGCTGAGGCTGGCTGCGAACCTGGTTCCTCCTGTCTCAGCCTCCCAAGTACTGGGATTACAACGTGTGCCACAATGCCCAACTAAAAACATATGTTTTGTACTGAGAATTGAACCCAGGAATATTCTACCTCTGAGCGACACCCTAGCCCTTTTTGTTATTTATTTTGAAACAGGGTCTTGCTAAGTTACCATGTACTGGCCTCAAATCTGTGATTCTCCTGTCTCAGTCTCCCAAGTACTGGGATTACAGGCGTGTGCCATCACGCCTGGCCCTGAATTTTTTAAAAACAGCATCTCATGCTCTCTTGAGGACAAGAAAGAATGGATTTTACAGCACATCACACAGAGAAACTCCCTAAATATCCCCATGTAGGTGTCTTCCTTCCTCCCATGTCAGGAGCTCAGTTATCTTGTTTCCCCCAATTGTTCTACCTTAGAATACCCTCAAATGCCCCCAGCCACTACACACCAATCCTCCTCCCTCCTGGATATTTTCTCTTGGTCATCCCAAATTATTTCTTAGGGTGATCTCCCCTTCTCTGCACCCCAACCCCACTCACTGTGACCCCATCTTACTCTCTCAAAACACAAGGATGGTCTTAGCTGGGAAGGGATTATCATACATATTATCATTTGATGCTTTTGTCTGTGCTATACTCTTCAGACATCCCAGAGTAGCAGACACAGATGCGATGTGGGTCCCTCCCCTTAACAACCACTGGAAGCAGAAGAGAGGTAACTGTCTTGTCGCCTCTTAGCCCTGGGTGCAACGCGCTCCTCTACCAGACTTCTGTTTCCTGACCCTGGTACAGTCTCCCTTATTCTCAGGTGGCCGCCTCCAGGTTTTTGGGATCCACTCCTGGTTCTTCTGCTCTACGATTGCACAGTCTCTCTTCTTTCACTTGACAGACCTATAAATATTTGGGAGCAGTCAATACTCCTACCCCCGCCATCTGCTTTTCTCCAGGACCCGCCTGGGACACAGTAGTGTCTCTAAGTATGCCATGTGGTCCAAGGCAGGTGTGATGGGACCCGTGCAGCACCCAGCAGGGCTTGCACCTCCCTCTCATGCAACTATACTGTAATCCCAGTACTTGGGAGGCTGAGACGGGAGGATCACAGGTTCAAGGCCAGGCTCAGAAATTTACCCAGGCTTTCAGTAACTTAGCAAGACCCTGTTTCCAAATAAAAAATAAAACAGGGCTGGGGGTGTAGCTTGGAGGTAGAATGCCCTTGGGTTCAATCCCCGGTATCTCTCTCTCACGCATACAAATCATACTCTGCATGTATGTACATTCCCACTGCCTAAGCTGGTATTTGCAATTTCTTGCCTCTGGTTGTTTTGACTATTTGGGTAATTATCTTGTCTGTCTAGAGGTCTTATAGATTCCAGATACCAGGGACTTATGGACTGCTGTTTCCTGTTTCTCTTGCTGCCTAAAGGGCTCTTAGGAATACTAGATGCTCCACCCACGTGTCCTCTTCAATACTGGGTCTTTGCAAAGCGGCCAAGGCCCCCTAAGACTCTTGCCATGTGGTGGTGGACCTGGCTGCTGGGGTGGGGCAGGCCGCGTGTTCTTGGATATGTAAGACAGATGGAGTGGTGTGTCTTCCTAGTACTGCCTTGCAGTGGGGAAATATGGCTCTCTGACTAGAGAGGGTGGCCCAGGACACCAAACATGCCTTCCTGGCATGCCATGCAGGGCTGGATCAAGCAGTGTCCACATACAAGGATCAAAATTCCAACAATCCAGACTGTAGATTCTCAGTGCCCTTTGTCTCAGTACATAGGACAGGCATGAGCAAATCTAAAAGTACATAAAACTGATAGGAGGTGGCCAGTGTCTTTTTTTTTGCTAAATAAAAATATATGTTATTTTGTTATTTTTTGGGTACTAGGGATTGGACACAGTGGCATTCTACCTCTGAGCTATACCTCCAGACTGATTTTTAATTTTTTATTTGAAAACAGGGTCTCACTACGTTACGGAGGGCCTCACTAAGTTTCCCTTCCTTCCTTCCTTTCCTTTCCTTTCCTTTCCTTTCCTTTCCTTTCCTTTCCCTTTCTTCCTTCCTTCCTTCCTTCCTTCCTTCCTTTCTTTCTTTCTTTCTTTCTTTCTTTCTTTCTTCTTTCTTCTCTCTTTTGTGGTGCTGGGGATTGAACCCAGAGGTGTTCTACCTCTGAGCTACACCCCCAGCCCTATTTTATTTTTTATTTGGAAACAGGGTCTTGCTAAGTTGATGCGAGCCTCGCTGAGTTGCTATGGCTGGCTTCGAACCTGTGATCCTCCTGTCTCAGCCTCCCAAGTTCTGGCATTACAGGCATGTGCCACCACACCTGGCTCTCACTAAGTTTCTGAGGCTTGCCTTCAACCTGCGATCCTCCTGCCTCAGCCTCCCAAGTACTGGGATTACAGGCGTGCGCCACCACACCCGGCTCTCACTAAGTTTCTGAGGCCGGTCTTCAACCTGTCTCAGCCTCCCAAGTACTGGGATTACAAGCATGTGCTACCATGCCCAGCTTAAAATATTTTTAGAAATTACTATCAGCTGGGTATGGTGGTGCCTACCTATAAATTCAAGGAAGAGCAATTGGTAGTTTTGTACTGATATTTAAAAAAATGACCATTTAAAAATACTTTTTTTTTTCGGTACTGGGGATTGAAGACAGGGGCATTCTACCTCCAAGCTACACCCCCAGCCCTATTTTTTGTTCTTTGTTTTGAAACAGGGTCTCACTAAGTTGCGGAGGGCCTCACTAAGTAGCTGAGGCTGGCTGCGAACCCAGATCCTCCTGTCTCAGCCTCCCAAGTACTGGGATTACAAGTGTGCGCCACCACTCCCAGCTTAAAAATAGTTATTAATGCAAGGGAAACAACAGCAATAAAAGTTTTATGAGCGTCCATTGTATGTGATTCCTTCCTTGGTTTAAGCTGGCTGATGCGGGACTCTAATCTCTATATCAGGAAGTAGATTGAATGTTCACTTTGTACCAGTTCTAAGGCTTGCCTTGAAAAATTACTTAAAATCCAGTTTTACAGAGAGATGTTGGCTAGAAATGGAAACAGAACTTTTAAGGCTTTCCCTTTCAATTGGAAATCTTCTGAGTAGAACCAGGGCAGCGGAGGAGCCTTTGCGCCCAGCATGGGGCAGGCAGTTAGCGATTCTCTCGGGAGAATTCCTCTGACTCATGGACCAGTGCCAGGCTGCGAGTGCCCTGTCTGTGGAGGATGAGGAGAAGAGGGACAAAGGGGAGAGAGTAGGTGTGACCTCTCCCCGTCCTTCTCCTTCTTTCTGCTGCCCCAGCCTAACCCAACAGGGAGTGACGTCACTTGTGATACACTTCCGACAAGCTTTAGAGTAGCCACATGAACGAGGTGCTTTCTGGGTGGCCTGATGGGACCACACCCCTCCCTGGCAGAAGCCCAGGTTATTATCACAAGATGGAGCACACGTTCAGTGAGGAGACTCCAAGGAGAGCCAGTGCCAGCCGCACGTTGGCGCCAGTGGGGAATACTGGGACATGTCCACTCCAGCACGGGTGACATTGACGAATTTTTTTGAGTGCAGGTGTTGGGTTCCAGAAGGCTTAAAAGGCTTCTCTGCACATAGACAAAAGACCTTCCTGAAGAGGGTCTTCCGGTCCCAGGTCGGGGCAGGGGGCTTCAGGAACCGAGTTCTGCCCGGAGCAGCCAGTCCACACGCCGCACACGCCACACACGCCGGTCTGGACCTTGCTTCCAGGTGCCTGGGCCCCGTGTTTATTTTACAGTCGAGCTGGGCTCACCCTTGCATTCCACAGGCAAACACCATCCATGAATCACAAGTGTGTAAAGGTCACTACGGGGAACGAGAGTATACCCCCAACTTCAACAGGCTTTAAAAAAAACTTTCTTGGAAACTTCCATAATGCATTATTTAAAAGACTCTCCTGACCCTGGAAGGGAGCCAAAGGGATCTTTAGTAAAAACCAAAAAGAATCTCCCAAGTGAAGAAAATGTGTGCGTGTATCCAGCGTTAGGACATGGTTCTGGGAGGCCTTTGGATTGGGTCGATTTCAGTGTTTGGGGAAGAAGGTGACAAATTCTGTGGTCAGACTTATATTGGCTTTGACGAGAATGATTAACACCAGTGTCAGTGAGGCTGGCTAGATAGAGGGTGTCCGGTCTACTTGTGTCAAGTGACAGATTTCCCACAGGGTCTACCTGAGGGACATGAGACAGGCCAGGGGCAACAAGAGGGTGCTGAAGTCCTGATCCCTCATCCAGGTCCCTCCCGACCCCTCTACTATGGGAAAAAATATTTCTGTGGTCAGATGCTCAGGGCTAAAGGCATCTTGCTCCCTTTGATCATCATCATCATCATACTCATCATTATTGTTATTTTTGGTACTGGGGATTGAACCTAGGGGTGTTCTACCTCTGAGCTACACCCCCAGCCCTATTTTATTTTATTTTTTTGTGGTACTGGGGATGAAACCCAGGGGGACTCTACCTCTGAGCTACACTCCCAGTCCTATTTTATTTTTATTTGGAAATAGGGTCTCGCTAGGTTGCTGAGTCTCACTACTTGCTGAAGCTGTCCTTGAACCTGTGATCCTCCTGTCTCAGCCTCCCAAGTACTGGGATTACAGGCATGTGCCACCACGCCTGTCTTCTTTCTAGCTTCTTTACCTGCTGATTATCTCCGTGAGGTAGAGACCCTGCCTATCTTGTTTGCTGTGAGGTCCTGGCATAGGGTTGGAACTCCATACTTGGTGAGTGGTACACTAATGGGCAGATGAGCTTCCTGTTTAGGTAGAAAGGCTGCCCCGTTGTGGGCAGAGTGGCAGGAAGAGAGCTGTCCTCATGCCTCCGATAGCCAGTGTTTATTGAGAAAGAGAAGGACAGGCATCAGGAGCCACCAATGTGACCTTCCCAGGAGATGGCAGAGGCAGGCACAGCGCCATTCTAGCTGAGAGTCACTGGACACGCTGGACGATGTGGTGTCTGGGTAAGAAGGGTAGTGTGACCTCCTTAGATCCTTCCAGACACGGTCGAAGACAATACTGGAGGGACGCCTGCAGACGGCAGCACCAGCCATCGCTCTCGCAGCCCAGTGCCAATTCCTGGCTGGTTGGGAGGTGCCATTGCACCTCTCATGGCGACCGCCCGCTCACACCACTGGCCCCTCTCCTGGGCCCCCTCCTCTGCCAGCGCTGTCCCACCGATGCCAGCACCCTCAGACCCCAGTGCACAGAGCACCCAGCAGCTGTTTCCTGGCAGCTCCCTGAAGTTCCCAGCCAGGCCCCCAACAGGCCCATGTTCAGGGAGGCAGCCCTCAGTGGACATTCATGCAGGAAGGATCCAAGGCAGCCATCTAGTTCTTAGTCTACAGACTCAGCCCTGGACTAAGGGGCATGGCTCTAGACCAGACTCCTCGGCCGCCCTGCTGTGTGACCTCCAGATCATCCCTCTGGAACAAGAAGTCGCGTCTCTCTGGCAAGGGCACCCCAACTTCCTGCCCCATTCTTGGAGGTTAGGCAGGTGACTCCATGGAGTGGAGCAGGCGGAGTGTGGCTAATGACACAGACCCATTTTGTTGGCATGTTAAGCATGTGAGAATGGTTTTCCCTTCCACAAAGTGAGTGCTCACTCTGGTTTGCCTTAAAACAGGAAGTGCTCCCAGTACTTGGGAGGCTGAGACAGGAGGATTGCAGGTTTGAGGTCAGCCTCAGCAACTTAGCGAGGTCCTCAGCAATTTACTGAGACCCTGTTTCAAAATAAAAAAATAAAAGAGGGCTGGGGGGGTATATAGCTTGGAGGTAGAACACCCCTGGGTTCAATCCCCAGTACTGAACCAAAAAAACCAAAATACCAGGGGGTGCCAAGAAGCAAAACTCACACAACACCACGCGGCACCTGTAGCTAGAGGCATTGGCATGAAGAACAAAGGAACGTACAAGGACGATGGCTGTGGGCATTGTCATTTGGTCTTGAGCTCAGAGAAGGAATTGAGCAGACCCAACTTTAGGTAAAATAGAGTGGCCGTCCGTCCCTGTGATGAGGGGCCGTCCCCTGCGAGGACTTAGGTCCAGGCCATGGAGACAGCAGCCCAACATTATCAGACGTTGGAAAACTAATTCTGTAAAATGTGAAATTTCCAGATTTTTTTTTTTTTTTGCAGAACTGGGGATAGAAACCGGGGGCATTCTACCTCCCAGCTACACCCCAAGCCCTATTTTTTATTCTTTATTTTGAAACAGGGTCTCACTAAGTTGCGGAGGGCCTCACTAATTAGCTGAGGCTGGCCGCGAACCTGTGATCCTCCTGTCTCAGCCTCCCAACTACTGGGATGCCAAGCGTGCGCCACCACGCCCGGCTGACTTGCATTTTTTTTTTTTTTTGCAGTACCAGGGATTGAACGCAGGGGTGTTCTACCTCCACGCTA
>PVJS01016521.1:6549-37479 GCA_004027185.1 Glis glis | reverse complement strand
GGGAGGGAGGGAGGGAGAGAGGGAGAAAGGGAGAGAGAGAGAGACAGCTGAGGCTGGCCGCGAACCCGGATCCTCCGGTCTCCGCCTCCCAAAGTACTGGGATTACAAGCATGCGCCACCACGCCCGGCCGTTATTTACTTCCTTAATTTTTATTAGGTCACATGTCACCTACTTTAAAATTGTCTTTATACTAAACCATAATTCCTATTAATGTCATTTGCTAAATTTCAATTTATCTAAAATCTGTAAAACAATCAACTGTACAGTAGGCATCAAACACACCTCAGCCTAAGCCTATGATCTTAACCTAAGATGGACTGAGGGATACTACTAAAAATATGAAAGTTCATATATCAAGTCTCACCAAAAATAAATTTACAAAATTTATTTATAGTTCTATTTGGACTAAAAACCAATATCCAATGCTACTTATTTTTTTTTTTACTGTTGCCAGTCAAAATCTAATTTGAAGATGTAATTACTTTAGAAATTCCACTTACCAATTAAGCAAAAAAATCAATACTTACAAAATACTAATTTGACATTCACAAGCAGATTAGCATTTAGGATAAATGTAACAGGATGAGACTCTTTGCCTTCTAGAAGCAGTATGATCTGCTCATGAGATGGGTGTTCTTCTACTACAGGCACAAAATAAATAGACATAATATTAATCAGGATAAATATCCTGTTAAATATGCTTACAATGAAATAAAATATATAAATCCACCAACAGCATGATCAATTTTTTTGTTTGTTTTTTAGTACTGGGGATTGAACCAAGGGCCATTCTACCTCTGAGCTACACCTCAGCCCTCTTAATTTTTATTTTGAAACAGGGTCTCACTAAGTTGCGGAGGGTCTCACCAAGTTGCTGAGGCTGACCACAAACCTGCAAACCTCCTGTCTCAGCCTCCCAAGTACTGGGATTATAAGCGTGTGCCACCACACCCGGCATGATCAAATTTAAAAACAAAAGCAAACATGTTTTATAAAATCAATACCGTATACAACTGGTTAAATGCTCATTTTTACTTCTCTATCCAGTAAGGATATTAATATTGTAATACAGATAAACCCAATATATTGTATAATCATAGATAACACAAATACATTGATTAAATAGCATATTTATAAAACTTTAGCACCTTCAAAGTTTTAAAATACTTTTGTCAAAATAGAACTCTAGTTTGTCAGTTACTTCAATTCTAATTTCTGAAATTTACAAGTCTGTGAAAATAGCCTGGACCCAAGTTATATATGCTACCTGCTGCTATATATGCCTACATCAGTAGTAGGTAATAAAATAAAACACAGCAATCAATAGGAAAATATGCAAAACATATGAAGAACAGAGCTTTAATTCATTTTTGTCACTAGAGATAAGTTCATAAAATGGTTCCTACACACTAGAACAGAGATCCTAAGGTTCACTCCCCTAGGTTATCATGCACACAACCAGCATCTCACATTTCAGAATGCAAGCTAATGCTAGCGTGACAAGAGTCTAGGCTAGGGAACCACTGTGAGATGGCAGCTGGCCATGGAATCTCTGGCTTAAATAAGACCTTAGTGATTCTCTGCTTTCTCTTCTTAGACAAAGGAAACAGAGGTCCAAGGAAGTCAAATAACATGCTTCAAGTCATATATGTAATAGGTAGCAGGTGAGGAACTAAAATTCCCAGTTTTGTCATCCAATCTAATATTCTTTTACTTTAGGTATGATGCTTTAAAAAAAAAAGGAAAAGACAGTCAAAACCCTAATATAATGGAAAGACTTTTAAGTCTATGAGTTTCCCTATTGTATTGGACTTTGACTCATTTTAAATTAAAGCCCCATATGTGACAAATGAGACATAAAAGTTCAAATCCGCTTGGCGTGGTGGCGCATGCTTGTAATCCCAGTGCTTGGGAGGCTGAGACCAGAGGATCTGGGTTCGGGGCCAGCCTCAGCTACTTAGTGAGGCCTTCTGAAACTTAGTGAGACCCTGTTTCAAAATAAAGAATAAAAAATAGGGCTGGGGGTGTAGCCCAGAGGTAGAATGCCCCTGGGTTCGATCCACAGTTCTGCAAAAGAAAAAGTTCAAATCCTTTAATATTTGTTTTTATATAATAATATTTTTGTAAACTAAAGTTATCAGCCCTAGTACATATTATTACAAAATTGTCTAAGTTTTAAAAAAATGCTTTTCATACACTGTAGATAAAATTTATCAGCACATTCCTTTTATAAAAGAAAATCTCTTAAAACTTTAACTACTATCCTACCTGATTGTTTTTCTCCAGATGCAACAAGAAGTGGAGGCAAACCATCTTCATCATTAGGTAAAAGACTAATTTTATTGCAAACATACTTGTCAATACCACACAATAAACTATAATCTGAAATACTAGCAACAGGTAAATTGCTGTTAACTATGATGCCAGTAGAACTAGATGGTTCCTCGATTTCTGCAAAAACTTCATCAACTAGTGTGAAAGAACTCGAAGTAGGTATCCCCTCAGTTCCTGTGTTTATAGGCAGTTTTTCCACAGATGGAACATGAGAAATAGGACTCCGAATTATCTCATTTCTTATAGTATCTCCTAGCTCATTGTTTGATTTTTCTACTTTAGCAGAATGGGCATGATCCACTGTGTTTACTGTCTGTAAAACATGGAATAAAAAATTTTAAAAATCAGTTCATATTTCAACCATGAAATATTGATCTTTATAGCCAAACATATCTTTTTAGTAAGAATAAATAAAAATCAGAATGAGCTCATAAATACTTCTGAAGTCAAATTACCCAAGAAATAGTATCATTTTACGTCTTTAAGTTCAGACACATGTAGCATTAAACAGGACAAAGATTTAGCTTTGTTGCATGCTTAGGTAGATTAATGACTTTTTTTTTGCAGTATCAGGGATTGAACCCAAGGGCATTCTACCTCCAAGCTACACCCCCAGTCCTATTTTTTATTCTTTATTTTGAAACAGGGTCTCACTAAGTTTCAGAAGGCCTCACTAAGTAGCTGAGGCTGGCCCCGAACCCAGATCCTCTGGTCTCAGCCTCCCAAGTACTGGGATTACAAGCGTGCGCCACCATTCTCAGCTTAGATTAATGACTTTAATGTTATAGACTACAGGCCGGGTGTTATGGTACATGCCTATAACCTTAGTACTTGGGAGGCTAAGACAGGAGTATCGCAGGTTCAAAGCCAGCCTCAGCAACTTAGCAAGGCACTCCGCTACTTAGCCAGACCCTGTTTCCAAATAAAAAATAAAATAGGGCTGGGGGTGAAGCTCAGAGGTAGAATGCCCCTGTTCAATCCCCAGTACCACCAAATATATATACAGCACCCCAGTACCAAACAAAAAAAAACAAAAAAAAAACAAAAAAAAAAACAAAAAACAAAAGAGAGTACAAAGAAATCCTGAGACTAAATGTTTGAGAACCACTGCCTTAGGCTAACATTAAAAAGGGTAAAATCTAGCCGGGCGTGGTGGCGCATGCTTGTAATCCCAGTACTTGGGAGGCTGAGACCAGAGGATCCGGGTTCATAGCCAGCCTTGGCTACTTAGTGAGACCCTCCGCAACCTAGTAAGACCCTGTATCAAAATAAAGAATAAAAAGTAGGGGTGGGGGTGCAGCTCGGAGGTAAAATGCCCCTGGGTTCAATCCCCAGTTCCATAGGAAAAGAAAAGGGTAAAATCTTAAACAACATATTCACTATATTAATATTAGTATATATTATACATATTATAGACTACAAAAATGAGGCAAGAAGCTGAGGATCCTGTACCATATCACATGACCATCAACTTAGTTCAACTCAAGGCTCTTCCCTTCTTATGACCCAAAAAAAAAAAAAAAAAAAAGCTCTGAGATGGGAGAAGGAAAAGGAGGGAAGGAGAGGAGAGGTTAGGAAGCAGAGTGGTAGAAATATTCCACAAGGGCAACCATCTAGAATAAATTACCCATCAAATATGCTTTAATAAAATCCCTTTCTTTTTAGATTGGCCAGAATCAGTATTAAATGAGAACCACTGATGAACTCGTGTGGTGTGTGTGTGTATGTGTGTGTGTGTGTGTGTGTATGTGTGCGCGCGCGTGCGTGTGCATGTCTCTTTCTCTCTCTCTCTCACTGGGGATTGAACCCACGAGCCTTCTACCTCTGAGCTACACCTCCAGCCTTATTTTATTTTTTTGGAAACAGGATCTTGCTAGGTTGATGAGTCTCAATACTTGCTGAGACTGTCCTAGAACCTGTAATCCTCCTGTCTCAGCCTCCCAAGTACTGGGATTAAAAGCATGCACCACCACAACCAGCAAACTCAAATAATATTTATTAGCCTGTTTAGAACTTTGATTTTGTTGAAATATTGATTGAGAGTAGGTGCTAGCTAAGGAGCATATCCTTGGCCATTATGCCTGTTCGTAAAATCTAGCTCAAGAACTCTTATTAATAAATGACATATATTATATATCTTCTATGTAAGCCTAGCACATTCATGTAAATACAAGCATAAATATCACCATCAGACACTTTCCTGGATGTTTGAAAGCCATTAAATCAGTATTAGTCTAAGTAAATTACTAAATCTCAGTCACATTTTCCTACACCAATGGTTCTCAAAATGTGGTCCAGGGATCCCTGGTGTCCCCAAGGAGTCAATGAGGTCCTAGAATTTTCTTCATATAATTAAAGAAATCCTGAGAGTAAATGTTTGAGAACCACTGCCTTAAGCTAACATTAAAAAGGGTAAAATCTAAAACACATTCACTATATTAATACAGCCATACCTCACAGATATTGTAGGTTTGGTTGCAGACCATTGCAATAAAATGAGTCACATTTTTTGTTTCCTAGTACATAAAAATTATGTTTATACTATCCTCTAGACAACATGTTAAGTGTGCAATAGCATTATATCTAAAACACACACACACACACAATGCACATATCTTAATTAAAAAATACTTTATTGCTAAAAAACACTAATGATCATCTAAGCTATTGGAAAAGTGGCACCGATACACTTGTTCCACACAGGGTTGGCGTAACTTTTTTTTTTTTTTTTGTGGTACCGGGGACTACACCCCTGGCCCTAATTTTTTTATCCTTTATTTTGATACCGGGTCTCAGGAAGTTGCGGAGGGCCTCACTAAGTAGCTGAGGCTGGCCGTGAACCTGGGTCCTCCGGTCTCCACCTCCCAAGTCCTGGGATTACAAGCGTGCGCCACCACGCCTGGCCTTGGCATAACCTTTAATGTGTAAATAATGCAGTATTCTAGATGTGAAGCGTAATGAAGAAGCGCAATAAAATGATGTACATTTCTTATTTTTGGAAACTCAAAGCATTCAAAAGATAAACACACTAATAATCACATGAGGAGTTAACTACAAAATAAAATACTATTTAATTAACAAGTTATTTAGTTTACTTACCACAGAGACATCAGGTAAGAGAGGACTAAAGTCTTCAGAACATCTTTTACTTCCACATAATAATTTTGTTATATCTGCAACTTCACCATTAGGCAATATGCCATCTGCAAACCGTACTCTCTTCTGTTCTTTGGAGCACAGTCCTAACATCAGTTGAGAAAGCAAATCATTTTAGTGTGGCAATATTGCAATGACAATATCAAATGGATTAAGAAATGTTTTCAAAAGCGTTTTGCTATCTGTTGGCGAGCCCTGAATTCTTGAGGCTGCAAAGGCCAAGAGAAAAGGCTTTTCACAATCAATTATAATCAGAGTTAGTTTCTATCTAATTCATACAAAGGGAGCATGTTGAACCAGGTGTGACCTTGGGAATCGCATACTCTGAAAATGAGCATATGGAGAGATTACACCTTACAGACACTGGGGAAGATTTAACGCCTATATTATGGAGGCTAAATTTGTGAATATGGTGGGGACTGAATAAAATTTAGAAACTAAGGCACAAGGATGAAAAGTAGAGGTCAGAGTACAGCAGATAAGCAAAGAAAAACACAAAAAGAACAGAAAGAAATAAAAAGTCTAAAAAAAGAAAACAAGATCACTGTGCATTCAGGAGGTCATTTCTCTCTCTCTCTCTCTCTTTTTTTTTTTGTATTGAGGATTGAACCCAGGAGCATTTCACCTCTGAGCTACACCCCCAGCCTGACTTTTTTATTTTGAAACGGGGTCTCACTAGGTTGATAAGAGTCTCACTACTTGCTGAGGATAGCCATGAACCTGCAATCCTTCCTGTCTCAGCCTCCCAAGTACTATGATTACAAGCATGCGCCACCACGCCCAGCTTCATTTTTCTCATTTAACAAAAGAAACATAACCTTTTTTTGTTCTTATAATGGGGATACTAAACTTTATTAATACTTATTACTAACCCCCCCAAATATGGAGAAAATGACTAGATATCAGCATTCTCTTTTATTATAAAGTATTCACAAGCCAGGTCTCGTAGCGCACACCTGTAATCCCAGTACTTGGGAAGCAGAGACAGGAGGATCACAGGTTCAAGGCCAGCTTCAAAAACTTAGCAAGGTCCTCAACAACTTAGTGAGACCTTGTTTCAAAATGAAAAATAATATAGGGCTAGGGGTGTAGCTCAGAGGTAGAATCCCCCTGGGTTCAGTCCCTAGTACCTCAAAAAATTAAAAATTAAAAAAATAAATAAGTATCCATAGAAGAAGGCTATCAAAATAGATCAGATGATTTTAGAATGAAATAAAGAGACAAAAAGGTCAATGTTTACTTTCCAGAACAAAACAGACATTATCACTGAAAACTTGGAATTAAACATACTTTTGTAATGAGTGGACATATATTTCTTGTATTTGCAATAGTTTTATAATAATTTAGGTTGTCAGTGTAAGAATATGTAAATATTTTGGACACAAATACATTCACCTTTACAGCACTAATACACACCATATATCTTGAATCTCTTTTATTTCAGCTATAATTATAAATAAAAGATAGCTACTGAATGATAAAGTTCATAATAATTGTTATTAGAATCCAAATTTGTCTTAAACTGACATTTACAACTATTTCCTAGCAGGTTAGTCTTTGCTCCCCACACTAATGATTAAAAAGATACATGGGTAGCTGGGTGTGGTAGTGTACACCTGTAACCCCACTGCTTGAAAGGCTGAGACAGGAGGGTAGTAGGTTCACGGCCAACCTCAGCAACTTAGCAAAGCCCTCCACAACTTAGTGACACCCTGTTTCAAAATTAAAAATAAAATAAGGCCGAGGGTATAGCTCAGAGGTAGAATGCTCCTGGGTTTAATCCCCAGTACCACATACACACATAATATATACATGTATAGATATAGAAATAGATATATGTATATATAGGCTTTACTCAAGATTCTAAATGACAACAGGTTATAAAAAAAACCAATTGAACAAACAAAAATCAGATAACTCAAAGATTTAAAAATAGATTTTAAAAGCATTTTACTAGTATGGTAAAATAAAAAATTAAAAATAGATTTTTAGTCAGGCATCGTGGGCACACCTGTAATCCCAGTACTTGGGAGGCTAAGACAGGAGGATCACAGGTTCGAGACCAGCCTCAGCAACTTAGTGAGACCCTCTGCAACTTAGTGAGACCTTGTTTCAAAATAAAAAATAAAATAGGGCTGGGAGTGTAGCTCAGAGGTAGAATGCCTCTGGGTTCAATCCCCAGTACCACTAATAAATAATAAATAAATAAATAAATTAGGTTAAGGAAAAAGTAATATGTTGGTTAATTACCTACTGTCTCTAAAACCCAGGCCTACTCATCTACACAGTGCTCTCTGATGCTAGGCTGGAAGTCTGAAACGTGCAACTCAGCCTCCTTTGTTAGCTAACTGGCTGTGGTCAGTTCTGCCAATGGTAGGTATTGGTGGGAGACCAGAGATGGGAAGAGAAGGAGTTCTTTCTGTCCTACTTCCTGCCAGGATCCTTGCAGCAGCAGCAGCAGTGCCATCACCACCACCAGATACTACTGTGTGTCCCATGATTTTCAGTACTCCTAACATCAACCCTGAAATTTTCCTTCAGTCGTCTAAGCACCAACCCCTGGATGGTTCCAGCATTTGCCACATGGCTTTTTCCCCAGAGGTCAGTTTCAGCCATGTGGTTCCAAACCCCAAGTCCCAGATCGGAGAGCCAAGCACCTCCTAGTGTTCCTACTCTGAGCTGTCTTCATCCCCCAACTCCAGTGGTGGTAGCTGCTTCTTGAAGTTACTAGTCCCTGAGACACTTTACCATACCTTTTTTGCTCTTCCAGTCTTTCAATATACATGTGTACAAGGGACTCCGGTTGATAATGGAGAACCCTCAGCAGGGTAAGGGAAGTGGTACAAGGGAAGGGGAAGGGCAAGAAAGAAGCGAATCAGTGGAATTACTATCATAAACAATATGTACATGTGAAAATATACCAACATCATTCTCGGTACTTCACACGGGTGGGGGGAAGAGGGGACACTAAGAGCTGTGTGCATGTAAAAAAAATAAATAAAATTGTCGATTCTTCTTGGGAAAAAAAAACCAATATACATGTGTAACCAATTCCCTGTGTTAAATCCCTCCTGATATTAATCTGGTTTCTCTTTTCAGTCTAGACTTTCACTACACTGGATAATTTCTACTTTGATAACTTATCTTTAGTCTAACACATAGCATTTTATTCTTGTTACCTTCAATGTTTGGTTGTTTGAGTGCTGAGATTGGCAAGGTTGTAGGTGAAGGTATACTGGATGTTTGGGTCTCCTGAAGAGGCTGGGTGGTGGCACATTCATCACAAAGATTAGATTTAAGATTAGAACCAGTTGGACTCATCATCCTTTCAAATGCCTGAGCTATAAAGGGGAAAGAATAGTATTAAAATCTCAGATGCTTTCAAAGTAAATTATAATAAATACTTGATTTTTCAAGTTAAAAAAGAGAAAGAAATAAATGGCTATTCAAGAAAAAGAAGTGGCACTTGGCAAAGATACTGTCTGAGAAACTAGCATAGGCTCCTTACTTTAGTTGGCAGCACTAAATTTTGATAAACTACCAATGAGTTATTTCAATATTATATTTGCCATGTGTCTGATATCTAATACAGAAAATAATCCTTTTTTAATATGAATGTCTCTGTTTTTGCCCTTGTACTACTAGTGTCTGTTTCTAACACAGTTCAGCGTGATTCTTTTAAGACATAAATCATTATCTCTTTGGTTTAAAATTTTGTAATGGCTTCCTAACTGGAGTGAAATTTTAAGTTGTTAAAATGGCTCACAAAATCCTACCTGATCTGCCTCCCTATCTCTTCCACCTTCCCAATTAGCTCTTAGACCTAATCTCTCACTACAATCCTACTGGCTCACTACGATCCAGCCATCTAAGTCTCCTTGTTCTTCAACAAGCAAGCACTCCCCTAGCTTACATTCCCTCTGCCTAAAATGTTCTTCCCAAAAGTACTCATAGAGTTTTCTCCTGCTTCTTTCAAGTCTCTATTTACACGTCATGTTATCCTAAAGCCTTGCTCTGAACACTTTTTAAAAAAATATTACCTCTTGGCACTAATCTGTTACTATCTATCCCTCTTACACTTTAAATCTCATTTTAGGGTATTATCATCATCTGATACCCTTGTTGTTAACTATTCATTTCTCCTCACATTCATAAGCTCCATGAGAACAGGATGTCTACTTTGTTCTCTGCTGGAGCTCCAGAATATAAAATAGTGCCTAAATACTGCTGAATGGTTTTTCAATTAAAAAAACACAGAGCAGCAGTGGTTCAAAATTTCTCCAAACTGATGTGCTATAAATGATGCCACTGCTAAAATAATCTTCCTCAAGTACCACTGAATGACAGCACTCTTAGGAAATGGCTTCTAACCAAGTGAAATCCACATATCTTACTCTGGGTTTCAAAGTAATTTTCAGCTTGTCCCAAATCTACTTAGTGTTATTCACATGCATGCTTCCTTAAAACTCATACAACTGCAGCACAACTTTAAAACATTATTCACAATCTCTGTTCAATCTTTTTCTTCCATTCTTTCATTGAATGTCAACCTTTGAGTCATCTTTCTCTTATTTGATTACATTAAATTATCATTTCTCTCATTTTCAAAAACCTATGGCAACTTTTATTCAGGCTTTCTTGTAGAATATAAACTAATGATAAATATCCCCCTAAATGAAAACTACATGCTGTAAGATATCAAAATAGAACAAATAAAACAGATAACTAAACTTATTCCACAATATATTCATTGATAAGTCAATGTTTGATCTCAGTATCCTACCGAGTCTCTTTAATAATTATATCTTTCACCCTCTTGGACCTTATAATCAGAATATGCTTCAATGTTCACCCCAAAATCTGACCTGTCAACTCAAATAATACATCGAATCTTCATGGCTATTTTATTTTGTTTTAACAGGGGAAGGAATAATTATGTGGGAGATGGCTCCAAATTTTCTGAATTCTAGGACAGGGCCTTGGCTAACAGCACCAAAGGTAGTCTGGTCACTGAAACAGTATAAGAAAAAACAAAACAACTATAAGCACTTAACCTAGCCTCTTCATAAACAATGGTGGTAACATGAAAATATAAAAGCTCCATCCACTATTATCTTCCAGAGCACAGGTCAACAGCAGAGAGTAAAGCAGCTTACCTCAGGCTAACAGACTCACATCAGAGCTTTATGGAGAATTGCTGAAAAAACTTATCTTCATTCAAAAGAGAAAAACAAATTATTATCAGATATTTATTCTTCTGACTAATAGGGAGCAGTGCCTGAGCTAAGGCACAGGTCTGGTCAAAAAAAGGCCCAAATAATATTTGCTGGGAATTAAACTGTCAACAAGTCTTTGAAAATACAGGAACTACTCAACAGAATAAACATGTATTTAGGGGGGGAAAACACAACATAACACACATATACACACAGTACCTGTGAGAACTCAAAGACCACCAAGACTGTTGCTGAAAATGGAAGCTAACTAGAGAGCCAGAGAAACAATGGGAAGCAAACACACATAACATTCTAAAACTGAAGGGAAAAAGATACATGAGATGAAAATGAGCAAACAGTGTGGCAGTCCTATGAGTTTATAAAATCATATATATTATTATCTTTTCTTATTTTAGGTTATTTTCTAACCTAACTATTATCTTGCCTTATGCCATTAATATATAATATTGAGTACTATTTATTGGTAGATATTTTATAAATGTTTAGATTAAAATGATGAAGATGATGATGATGATGACAAAAACAAATAGGCAGATGAAATGCAGCATTTAGGGACTTGGTACCTGTTAAAAGTTAATGAACTGCCACTCCAGAAACTGAATGCTTCCTTTCCATACTGGTAGTATTAATGTGAGAGTGGAACAAAAAGGAGAGAAACCAAGCCTTGGGATGTCCCACCTAAGCCAGATAATTCAACACTAGGTCCTTGCCTTAAGAAAATAAAGAAGTTTATCTTTGTCACAATCCAGTTGCTTTTAAGATACATTCAATTACTGGAAGAAAACATGTCAGGTTATTACTCACCTTTATTAATAGTCTCATAGCAGATTACACACACTTTTGCTTCCTTTTCTAGATACTGCAGTTTACATTTCCTATTACAACAGACACCACAAAATACCTATAAAGTATAAAATACCAAATTTGTTTATGTTTCAAGCATACTTCTACAACTAGAGGCAGAGGGGAGGAAGGCCCAAATCTAATTAACCAAAACCCATTTTCCCTATTATATGATTCATTTTTTTAGTCACCACAATCCAAAAAAAAAATTCTTGTTGTGTTTTGTTTTGTTTTGTTTTATTGGGGGGGCAGTATGGGGGTATTGAACTCAGGGACATTCTACCTCTGAACTACACCAACTCTATTTTTTATCTTGATACAGGGTCTCACTAAGTTGCAGAGGGCCTAAGTTATTGAGGCTGGCCTTCAACCTGGGATTCTCCTGTTTCAGACTCCTAAGTACTGGAATTACAGTCATGGGTCACCATGCCTGGCCCCCCAGCGCTTTATTTTGAAACAGGGTCTCACTAAGTTGCTTAGGTTGGCCTCAAACTTGTGGTCCTCCTGTCTCAGCCTCCCAAGTACTAGGATTATAGGCATGCACCACCACACTCAACTTAAACAGAATTCTTTTCTTTCTTTCTTTCTTTCTTTTTTTTTTTGTGGTACTAGGGTTGGAACCCAGGGGCCTTCTACCTCCAGGCTTTAGCCCCAGACCTATTTTTTTATTTTTATTTGGAAACAGGGTCTCACTAAGTTGCTGAGAGCCTTCACTAAGTTGCTGAGGCTGGCCGCGAACCTGTGATCCTCCTGTCTCAGCCTCCCAAGTACTGGGATTACATGTGTGCACCATCACGGTTGGCTTCTTAAACGATTTTTTTTTTTTTTTGCGGTACCGGGGATTGAACGCAGGGGCGTTCTACCTCCGCGCTACACCCCCGGCCCTATTTTTTTTTATGCTTTATTTGAAACCGGGTCTCACGAAGTTGCAGAGGGCCTCACTAGGTAGAGAGAGAGAGAGAGAGAGAGAGAGAGAGAGAGAGAGAGAGAAATCGCGCGCGTGCGCCCGCGCGTGCGCGCTGAGGTTGGCCGCGAACTCGGATCCTCCGGTCTCCGCCTCCCAAAGTACTGGGATTACAAGCGTGCGCCACCACGCCCGGCATGATTTTTTTTTAACTTAAGTGAGGTCTATGATTTATAGCCATATCTCTAGTAAGGAGAATTCCTGTTAAATGGAAAGGGAATAAAAACTTTCTTCAATGAGTAAGTTTGTCATTTAAAAAGCTTTCCATAGTTCTTTATTTAGAACTCCTACAAGTGGAATATCTGTTTGCTAAAAATGAGTAGGATGATCAGAGATCAACATATTACTAAAAATGCTGAATAAAACGTACAGTATTATTTCTAAGGCAATTTCCTTAGAATTTATAGACAATCTCTTTATCCTCTAAGACATTCAGAATACAAATGAGGTCAGTGTCATTATTCTGAACCTGTGTAAACCAATCTGCTGTTCAGTGTTTCCCTGGACATCAGTTCCACACTAGCTGCAGAGTGGTCTTGAAACGTATTCCAGAATAAAGGGGAGTCTGACTGAATTTGGAACATCTGATATGTCAATCAATATTAGATAAGGACAGTAAGTTAAATTTCACAAAATTTAGTAGTAGGTATTTTTCATTTCCCAGTATGTAATGAATACCCATGACAACATGACATTTATACAACTATCAAGCAATCTGTAAAATGACAGTGCTTTATATATTTCTGTAAGTGGGAGGTGAAAAAAACTGATTTTAAACTAACTCAATCATGTAGTTACCTGTTCATCAACCTTTTCTGTCATTAGATTTCATTTAAGATATCTCAAAACAATAAAAGATTTGTGCTAGGAATATAGCTTAGTGGAAGAGTGCTTGTCTGATCCCTGGCAACACAAAAGAATAAAAGAGAAAGATTTTTATAACTTACTTTCCCACATGCTCTGCAGTGGTGTCGCCGTTTTGTAAAAGTAAATTTGACTTTGCAGTTCATGCAGTTTGGAGCTTCTGAATCAGGAACCCAAGTGGGTTGTTTCTGGCCTAAAACCAAGCCTTCTTTGCAAGTGTTTTCAGGTAGAGAATCTTCATTTGCCATTACAAAACTAGATCCACCTTCAAAATTACTTTCTATATCAATATAATTAGAGTTGAAGCCAACCTGAGGATCAACTGTAGAATCTGCAGTACAAGTGGTTGGAGCAATAGTATCTGCTATGCTAGGTTCACTTTCTGGCATATTTGGAATATCTGGCTTGTTCAGTTCCTTTGAACTCCTTGTTCTTGGTGGAAGGCTGAACAATTGCTTAGGTCTAGCTCCCCCAACATGAACAGACTGACTGCTAATATCAGAGACTGGAGATTCATTTGTCACCTCAGACTTACTGATAGTTAGCCCTTGTTCAATTGGAATTGTGCTTTTTTCCCCTACAGAAAAGCCACCATTTTCTACTGTGTTTTGCTTATCAACTGTTTCACAAATCACATTAATACCATCACTTTCCCCAGTACCTCCTGCTTCAGCATTGAAATACATATCACTGACACTTCCATTGTCTAAGCCTCTTGTCTCTCTCTGATTCATTTGAGATTCTGAGTCATTTACATTTTCTTCAAAAGATTTTATGTTAGCGGTCTGAAGATACTGTTCCGTCAGAAAGGCATCAAGTTCAGCATCACTAATTAGTGTGCTACTTTGTATGCCTTCGTCAATATTAAAGTAATCTAAGTCTTGCCCATCCATATCATTGCTTGAAAATGTGAGACCTTCACAACAATCAGGAGATGCTGGGGCATCAGCACCAGAAAGGTCCATTTGAGATTCTGCACCTGTAGAAGAACTAGTGTTATCAGGGTAATCCAAAGTTTTGACTCTAATTACCATCTGCTCAGGTTCTACCTTTCCATCCCCCCTCTTTTCATTTACTGGCTGAAGAAGTATGGTTTTACATTTTTCTTTTTTCAACAGATCAGTCTCCCTGAATGGCTCCCCATCTAGAACAACACTCTTCGGTATTTCTTTGTGCACAGTCACTGCATCTTGTATATGTTCTTTAAGTTCATTCTGATGCAAAAAATCACCATGTGCTTTACTATCAACTAATGATCCACACAAAGACCCAGATAATGGAAGACAGGACAATGAAGGATGTACACCTTCACTTGAAACACGTAACATTGAAGAGGGCTCTTGAGTTATATCATTATGATCTTTAAGGTCTAAGTTTCTTGAATCTTCCTCTGCAGATTGTTTTATAAACATAGCAGTTCTATCTTCCTGAAAGGAAAAATCAGGTAATTTGAAATTTTCATTTCTTGAATTCGAGTTATTTAGGCATAAACCTTCATTTTGGGGGAGACTTTTGCAAGGCAAGGCACTTGTGCTGCCTCCTTCTTTTAAGCATTCTGTGTCAGTTATGACTCCTATATCTACCTCCTCTTTTATCAAACAGCCATCATCTTTTAATAATTCACATGGCAGGCTCTTATGTTGTAGGTTACCTTTGGCATCAAACATTTTGGAACTTTGTTGAGTCAAACCAGATGACATGTTAAAATCAACAATTGGTTCTAACTGATTAGAGATCTTTATATCCTTTAAATATTCTTTTCCATCGTATTTACAAGAATCTGAAAGTGTTGTATCTAGTTTTATACCCAATTCTTTGGTTCCACTGATTTCTCTATTTTTTAATTCAGAGTTGACATCATTCTGATCTTTTCTGATAGTATCACTAGTATGGTCTGTTGAAGAAACACACAGACTTTGTGAAACTGAAGATGAATCCAATCCAGTCAAAGAATCTGCACTAGACTTAGAGTCATCTGGCAACAATTTTTTAATATCTTCTTCACTATTAGTTGTATGAGCTAAGTTACCCATGTCACTTATTAGGTCACAGACAGGTTTACTACATCGTCTCATATATAAAGGCTGGATTTCATCTGAAGTACTTCCATCCACAGAAGAAAGGAGATCAAGTCCTGTTACATTTTTTTCATGTTGCATAGGAGTTAGTCCCTCAAGTGGTTTTTCATCCAGGGAAATTTCACTTGCTTCATAGCATGTTTCTGATGAAGCACAACTATTAATGCATTGTTGGTCTTTTGGTGGCAGTGAAGTTAGCTGTGAAGAGGCCAACTCTGAAGAAATTGAACAGCAGTTAGAATCATATGCATTTTGTACATCATGGAGATAATCTTGTTCATCTAATTAAAAATAGAGACACAAAGTTATTCTGGAGACCCAAATCAAATAAGATTATAAAGATTTTATAAGACTTTTCTAAGACTTCTAAACTAAATAAACTTTGTATTTGGCTTTAAAGTATTTTCTGGCTTTTAATTTTGAATGTAGATGTCATAAAGTGACAGAAATTCCACTTAATAATGCAGTTGCATTCTAAAACGCAGACTAAGGAACAGCTGAAAAATAATCTAACTTTGTTCTGCACTCCAGTTTCCTAGTCTTCATTCTGAAGAAAATATCATCTCTCAAAGTAATAAAATCTCAACTTAGTTCTTTCAAGTTGCTTTAAACTTACTCATACATTGGTTTTAAAGGTTTTTCTAAACTTGTATCTGCAAAGAAACTTCTAGTTTCCTTCTGACTATTGGTTGCAAACTGTATAAAAATAAACTAATATGTTATAATGAAACATGTAAAGTTTTTATGGGAGATAATGTGACCAAAATTAAAATCAAATTTTGTTGAGTACTCTACACCTGAGATAACTGAATTATAGACAGTTTAAAATTCTATTAGTGGCAAAAGTGGAAAACCAACAAACCTGGGTTTTGTTCAAAATCATCAAGGAGTCTGTCCAAGTCACTGATGGCTGCTTTAAAATAACTGTCCATCCTACCTGTAGACGTATTCACAATTTAATTCTTGTATGTCTAGAAAATAAAAGTATGATATTCTACTTAATTATCTAACATATAAATATTATGCCATCTATTCCATGCCAGGAAACAGGAAATGGAGAAAACTCCTTTGAAGAATCTACAATTTAGGTGGAGAATATGTATTAAAATGGCATGAGCCAGGTCAGCTGTTCAGGAGGCTGAGGCAGGAGGATCACAAGTTTGAGGGCATTGTGGGCAACTCAGACCTTGTCTCAAAATAAAATTTGGAAAAAAAAAAAAAAGGCTGGGGATCTGGGGATGTAACTCAGTTCACAGGGCCCTGAAATCAATCCCCAGTACCACACCAAAGAAAGACATGAAAACCAACTCTAACAACATAATATTTGCACATATAAGCTATTATGAATTTAAAACACTTATCTAAATAACTCATGGGTTAAAGAGGAATTCACAATGAAAATTAAAAATACCTGTAAATACTATATACCAAATAATATAAAATATACTACATACAGATAAAAATACTGCATGGAAAACTAAGTGTTAGTTTTATAAAAAGATGAAGCAGATGAAACTCTGGTCTGAGGCAGAAGCTCCACCAAGTAAACCTTAGACTCTGTATGAATCTGTCCACAACTAATGAGACAGTACCAAAAGAACAAAGAAGCCAAGTCAAAGGGGTTCTCACTGGCTTAAATGGGACGAGTGAACATCAAATTAATGAAGACCACAAAGGACTGAAAACAGATTTTAAAAAAAGAGAGTGAGAGATCTAATTTTGTTCTTTACGGTTGAGTAAAATTCCATTGTGTCTACATACCATATTTCTTTATCCATTCATCTGTTGACACCTAGGTTTATTCCATAACTTGGCTACTGTGAATTGTGCTGCTATAAACATGGATATTGGTCTGTAATTTTTCTTTCTCATCTTTTCTTTCATTATCTGGTTTTGATTTTAAGGTAATTCTTGTCTTTCTGAGTGAATTTGAAAGTAGTTCCTCCGATTATTTTTTCTGGGAGCAGTTGTGGAGAAACATTATAATTTTTTCCTTAAGTGTTTGGTGAAATTCAACAGTGGTCCATCTGGACCTGGCTTCATTCATTCATTCATTCATTCATTCATTCATCTATTTGTGTGTGCGCGCGTGCGCGGTAAGGGAATTGAACCAGGGCTATTCTACCTCCAAGCTACTCCCTGAGCTCTTTTTATTTTGAAACAGGGTCTTGCTAAGTTGCTGAGGCTGACCTGGAACCTGCAATCCTCCTGTCTCAGCCTCCCAAGTACTGGGATTACAGGCATGCACCACCATGTCTGGCTCTGATAATTTTATGGAAGGTTATTAATTATTAATTCAGATGCAAACTACCAAGACTTATACAAGGAGAAAAAGACAGACTAAGAACCCATATGTATTAAAGAAATTGATACGGGCTTTTGGTTTATCTTTTTCTCCTTGTATAAGTCTTGGTAGCTTGTATCTTTTGAGGGATTGGTCCATTTCATATAAATTATCAAGTTTAGGGTGTACAGTTGTCCTTCATAGTCCTTATTTCCCTTTAGTGATCATGGCATCAGTAGTGATAACCCCCCTTTTATTTCGTTCTCTTTTTTTAACAAGGAGTGTGTGTGTGTGTGTGTGTGTGTGTGTGTGTGTAACGGGGGCTTGAACCCAGAAGCATACTACCTCTGAGCCACACCCTCAGACCTATTTCATTTATTTACTTTGAAACAGGGTCTCACTAAGTAGCAGAGGGCCTCACAAGGTTACTGAGGCTGGCTTTGAACCTGTGATCCTCCTGTCTCAGCCTCCCAAGTACTGGTATTACAGGTGTGTGCCACCACGCCCAGCTTCCTTTTATTTTTTATGGTAATAATTTATTTTTTCTTGATTAGCTAGTTTTCAATTTTATCAATCTTTTCAAAGAACAAGTTTTTGGTTTCATTGGTTTTCTCTATTACTGTTTTCTATTTTTATTTTCATTGATTTTTGCTCTCATTTCTATCTTCTACTTGCTTTTGGTTTAAATTCCTCTTATTTTTTCCTAGTTTCCTAAGGTTGATGCTTAGATTATTGTTTTCAGGTTTTACTTCCTTTCTTAACATAACCATTTAGTGGTGTGTGTGTGTGTGTGTGTGTGTGTGTGTGTGTGTGTGTGTCAGGGTAAAGGACCTGGAATAGTCAACTGCAACAAATGAAATGACAAACTCAAACTACCTGATTTTAAGACATATAAGAAGGCTAAAGTAATAAGGGCAATGTGGTACTGGCAAAGGAATAAACACACAGATCACTGGAACCGAATAAAGACCTCAGAAACAGAACTACAAAAATATGGTCAATTTATCTTGACAAAGAAGCAAAGACAATTTAATGGAGAAAGAGTGATCTTTTCAACAAGGGATGCTGAAAAAAACTAGACGTCCCTATGCAAAAACATGAATCTAGATTCAACCTTACACCTTACATAAAAGCATATTCAAAACAGATAATAGGGAAGGGGGGAAATGGAGAGGGAGCCAGGGGAAGATCACCAAGTGCTCTGTGCGTGTACATCACTATCACTATGATTTACATTATGAAGTGAGATTATAATGCACCAATAAAAGTATATAAAAAACAATAGACTTAAACATAAAATGCAAAATTGTACTACTCTATGATCCTGTTATGCTACCTGCTATTTTCCCAACTGATTTGAAAATTCACAAGAACTTAAATATGAATGCATATAAGCAGCTTCATTCACAACTGCCAAAGACAGAAGCAACCAAAAATGTCCTTTTAGCAGGTACATGGATAAATAATGGTGTATATACAGTAATATAAAGAGATGTGCTATCAAGCTATAAAAAGACATAGATTAATTTTAAATGCATATTGCTAAGTGAAAGAATCTACATACTGTATGATTCCAATTACATAACTTCTGGAAAAGGAAAAACTACAGAGATAGTAAACACACCAGTGATTGTCAGTGATTCAGAGTTGAGGAGGGTTGAACAGTAGATGTTTCAGAGTGGTAAAATTATTCTGTAGATACTCTAATGATACATACAAGACATTATGTATTTGTCAATATTTATAAAGAAAAAACCTCAATGTATGCAATTTTTTAAAAAATTACTTAAAAGGCTAGGGATCCTACAATGGAATGCAGAATGTTACAAAAGAGTCAAAACATACACAAATGTATTCTACAATGTCACTGAAGGGGATGGAGGACAAGGTGTTGACCTTTGGAAATGAATAAAGTCTGTGGCTAAAGGTAAAAGGAACACAAGCACTTAACTCTGGTTGATAAAGTTGTTTTCCATGAGGGCGAGGTTAACAATTTTGAAACAAACATACATGTATACTGGAATTGAACAATTAAGTAAATGAATGGCAATAGTGGAATTCCAGGATTCTCACTGTTAGGTAAGACACTTTGAATATATAGGTAAACAAAAATACAAGATCCCTGTCCTTGCGGAACTTAAATTAAGGTTATAAATAAGCATAGGGGAGGAAGCTAATATTATCTATGGATTTGGGTAGGAGACATCAGTATAAACTCATGCTTAGTGTAATACTGATATCTACACATAAAAAATGTTTATAGATATACACACACACATATCTATAAATACAGGTTAGTATAAATACATATATCTCCTTGCTTTGTTGGCTGTTAGGGCCTAGAAGCAATGACATCCCAGTAGCAACAAGCACATTTAGCATCCATATCTTGGTTTCTAATGTTGTTCTCCAACAAAAGGAACAAAGGCTTCTTGAAGAAATGACTGATTGCAAGGCTGCAGCATGAAATAAGATGACCATGAGACATCTTATAACGTCAGAAAGTAAGAAAGTGTGTTCACACACACACACACGCCGCCCCCCCTCCCTCCCGCCCCTCATGGGAATATGTCAAAAGGATATACAGAAGCCAAGTGAAAAAGCTCCCAATGGCTGAGGTTGAAACAACTTGAACAAAACAATAAATATAGTACTACTGGATTATAACACATACTGACATAAACAAATGACTGAATAAATAAATGGGAAATAGTATAAATCTCCTGTGCAAAAGTGTTCCAAATAATACATGTAGATTCTTTGCTCTCAAAGAAGTAGAATTCTCTACTCCTTAGGTATGTGCTGCACATAGTGACGTTCTTCTGAAGAGTACAGAAAGGAAGAAAAACAGAAATAACTTTCCAGTAGAGAAACCTGATGAACACTATCTCAAGCCAGGTGATCAAGGTTAACATAGAAAGCATTAAGTCATATTGATAGTATGTATCCTTGATAGGATATGATGAGAATGGTACTTTTTCTCTGTTGTCTTACTCCCCCAAAACACATTATCTCAATCTAATCATGAGAAAAACATGAGACAAATTCCAACTGACATTCCACAAAATACCTGATCAATAATCCTCAAAACTGTCAGGGACATCAAAAACAAGGAATGTCTGAGAAGTTGTTATGACCAAGAGGTGCCTAAGGAGACATGCCTACTCAATGTAATGTGGTATCCTGGATAGGTTCCTAGCACAGAAAAAGCATATTAGGGAAAAATGGAGGAAATGTGAATAAAGTATGAACTTTACTTAGTAGCAGTAATACTTATTAGTAATGTATTACTATTGATTCACTAATCATGACAATTGTAACATATTAATGTAAGATGTTTATAGGAAACTGGGTATGGGGTATTTGGAAACTCTCTGAATTATCTTTGAAATAATTCTGTAAATCTAAAACTATTCCAAAATTACCTTTTGTGGGGAGGGGTTGCTGGGGATTCAACCCAGGGGCATTCTACCTCTGAGCTACACCCTCAGCCCTATTTTATTTTTTATTTTGAAACAGGGTCTCACTAAATTGCGGAGGACCTCACTAAATTGCTGAAGCTGGATATGAACCTGTGATCCTCCTATCTCAGCCTCTCAAATACTGGGATTACAAGGGCGCACCACCACACCCAGCTTAAAAGTATATTTAAAAAATACGATCAAGCCTGGCCTGGTGGTGCACACCTGTAATCCCAATTCTTGAGAGGCTGAGACAAGAAGATTGCAGGTCTCAGCAGCATAGTGAGACTTTCAGTAACCTAGCGAGACCCTGTTTTAAAACAAAAAAATAAGCCGGGCATGGTGGCTCACGCTTGTAATCCCAGTACTTGGGAGGCTGAGACCAGAGGATCCAGGTTCGCGGCCAGCCTCAGCTACTTAGTGAGGCCTTCTGCAACTTAGTGAGACCCTGTTTCAAAATAAAGAATAAAAAATAGGGCTGGGGGTGGAGCTCGGAGGTAGAATACCCCTGGGTTCAATCCCCAGTACCGAAAAAAAAAAAAGAGGTTCAGAAATAAAGTTGGGGTGGGGGGGGCGAAATTGTCAAATAAAATATACTAGAACTAAAGGGTATGGTCTACAAGTGGAAAGGGCCCATTTAGGGCCCAACACATGAATGAAAAACCTCACTAAGCCATATCATTGTAAAACTTCAGAATACTGGAATGGTTTAATATCACTCCATATAATGCTGTAATTTGCATCCCCCACCTTTCCTATCTCCAACACTTCTGTCCTCCCTATCCCACCCTGCTCTCCCTTTTTCTTTTTTAAAGCATTTATTTATGTCTTTCTAAAATTCTGTGTAAGTTACTTATTACGTTTGTTGTTTGCCATACTAGAACTCCCTTCCTGAATTTAAGCTCCACAAAGACAGAGATCTTGTATTTTTGTTTACCCATGTACTCAAAGTGACTTGACCAGTGCCTGGAACAGAAAACGTGGTTCATACACATTTGCTGAATACATACAGAAGCATCCAGAGAGAAATAACAGGTTACAATCAAAATGTGGTTATCATATATGGCATTAGGCTTCTCAGTAGCAACAACAGAAGCCAGGAAAACAATAGAGCCATGCTTCTAAAATTCTAAAAGGAAATGATTCACAGCCTAAAATTCTATACTCAGTTATCAATCAAGTGGGAGGGTTGAATTAAAAACAGACATACAAGAGCCCCAAAATTTTGCCTCCCATTCAGTCTTTCATAGGAAGCTATTGAAAGCTGTGCTCTAACAACATGAGGGAGATACCAAGGAAGAGGAAGAGCTGAAATCCAGGAAACAAGTGATTCAACACAGAAGAGAGACAAATGGAATTCACAGATGATCATAAAAGGACAGTCGAGGAAAACAGCTGCACAACAGGCCTGGAGAGCAACCCATCAAGATGGAAGCAGGGTGACAGACCATCACAGGAAAGATGTTGCAAAACAAATGTATTTTTTAATGTATTAAGAGGTGACTGATATGCCTTGTCTGAGGGGTTAATATACCAAACAAAGAATATAAAACACACATAAAAAGATATAAAACATACATTTACAAAGATACATGAAAGGTAAATATAGAAAAGAATTAAGATAACTACTAACTCTAGGAAAACTATCCATAATATTTACATAGTTAAAATGATATAACACTAAATAAAAGTGAACATTATCTAATTTGGGAATATAGAGGGGAGAGGAGGGAGAAGTGCAGTGTAATGTTTAAAGTAGGAGTTAGTGCAACAAACTTTCTATAATATGAAATGATATCTAAAACTAGGGTAGGAGTGGGGAGGAGAGATAACTATATAGCTAAACATGTGATTTAAAAATCTGGAGGTGAAAAGGGGTTGAAGTCATTAGCTCTGGAGCAGCCTTTTTCAGTAGAGTCTGGTGTGAGAATTAATCCTTACTGCCCTAAGGCATCCACTTTATGTAACAAATTAACTTCTCCCCTAGGCCTGTAAAGTGTTACTAGTTCTCTAGAAAATTCTTGGGAGAGTTAAGAAATAGCTGTTCAAATCATGAGTCCTGTGATTCACATGCAAAGCGCTGATTGAGAAAGGCTGCCCCTGGAAAGTGGGATTCAGGGGTAAGAAGGACTGGGGCAAACAACTGTTGTTTTTCATTGCTTAACACTTTAAATTATGGATGGATACCCTTTGATAAACATTAAGTTAAAAATAGTAAGCAGTAAAGGAATTATGAATATAAAATGTATTAAAACAATCAGGAACTGAAAGATCTAGAAATAGTTTCTCACTAGGAAAGGTCAGAGATTTTTAAAAAATAAATTAAGTAGAAGACAAGAGAAATACAAGCTATAATTCCTGTTTAAAAGAAGTTTATTTGTGTGTACAGTAGATAACTTGTTTGGGGTAATATTTTTACTCACTTGGTCATTTATGTACTCTCAGATTTCCAAACAAATCTTTCTTTATGATACATACTTTACCAAAAAAAAAGGTTTAAAAATTATCTTCACAATTAAGAAAAAACTGGTAGCAACAGGGAAGATTAATCAGAAAACAGACCAATAGTAAACAGGAGACTCATTTAAAATGGTTGAGGTGAGAGATAATGAGGACCTGAGCTGAGACACTGGAGTGGAGATGAAAAGGAAACAGACAGAAAAGTGACTGAAGAATGAGAACTTCTGGAGAGTACAAGTGAGGCAGAAAGCTAGGATTACCACCAGGTTTCCATGACCAAGTAGATGGTGGTATCACTGATCATGTCAGGCAACACAAGAGGAGCAGGATCAAGGGAAAACATGGTTCACTTTTGGACTGTTGTTTGAAGTACCTTGAGAACATCCTGGAGAGATATCCAAGAGGCTGTTGAATATAAGGATCTGGAATGCAAGAGAGAAGTCTGATAGAGATAAAGATCTGGAAATTGGCAAGACACAACTGTTAATGGATAAGATCACCTAGGAAGAGAATTCAGAAGAGGACAGTAGCTGTTATCAGATAACTAAAGATCACAGTTTGTGCTCCCCAAACCACTCTATATAAAACTATGCCCAGAGTTGTATGTAATTCTATAGAAAATTATCCAAGGTGTAATGTTAAATGAAAGAAAGTCAAATTGAAAAGCTTTATACATAATATAAACCCACTTTTACAAATAAGTTGTTAAAATAGTATTAGCATAAGCACAGGGAAAAATATACAGGAGAAACATCAAACTGTTAATAATGAAGTAAATCTGGTGATGGGATTATATAAACCTTTTAAAGCTTCGTTATATGCCTCTGTATTATTTTACTTTTCTTTATAAGTATGCACTTCTGTAAACAGGGAATAGGATAATTTTGTTCTTTTCCTTTAAAAATTATAGTATATATCCTTACAATATAAAAGATAATAAAAATCTGTTAGAAAAACACTTGGACACTGGACTGTAAGTAGCAAATCAAAGTCATGAGAATTAGAACAAACACCATTTGTTGTCTACCAAATTGAAATGTAAGTTTTTTACATAATAAAAATGCTCAATGTTGGAAAAGGTGTGATTTTTTAGAAAGCATCTCAGAAACTGCTGACAGAAAGTAAACTGATAAAATCTCTCAGGAAAACAATTTGACAATATTTATCGATAGCTTCAAAAAGATTCATAATATTTGATCTAGTAATTCTTTTAGAAAATTAATAAAATTATCCAATACTACTGAAAATATGCAAAGATTTTGCCAATCTTTAGTTGAAATAATCTAACACCAACATAGGACACACTAGTATAATCAAAAAGCCAAAGTCATGCTTATGATAACATGGGGAAATCAAGAAATCTGTATATAAAATCTTAATCTTGGGAAAATGAACAGGAGAAAAAAAAATCAAAGAAAAAGTCAAAGTTTTAACAGTGGTTGGTTACCTTTACATGGTGGGGCTATGATTGATTATGTTTCCTTATTTCTTATAATTTTCAATTTTTCACCACTAAGCATGCAGCTTAATATCCAAAGAAGAAAAAAAGAAGTTAGTGAAAAACTATGTATACTTTTACTGGATCCAGCCACTAAACTTCTACCAACTCTAAAGACGACAAGCTCAAATGAATAAACTATGGAATCTAATCAGATCAACACATTTTTAAACAAAACATTATCTTAATAGCAAATTTATGGGCTGGTTTCCATACAAACTAACAAGAACATCCTTAGTCTGGAACATAATTTGCAATCACGGTAGTGCAAAGAAGTTAATGGTTAAAAGTAAGGTCATCTTTCCAAAGGTACCAAAGAAAAGGTGGTGGGGGAGATCACCATCGCATCCTGGCTGTCCGTGAGGAGGAGGAACTGCATCCGTGCGGGAATGCGCACCAAGACCGCGGACAGCGATGACAGGCTGGTCAGCGGGGCCCGGGTCCTCCCACGCCAGTCGCCTCCAGCGGCCACAGCCCTCCCGGAGCGGGACCGGCCGGCGGCGCTGCCTCCGCGGCCCAGGGGTCTGCCCCGCAGCAGCGCCGAGCGCCCAGGCCCGAGTGGATGGGACCAGCACCTGGCCCGGGGCACTCCCCGCCAGCTCGAGAGCCTGGACTCGGGTCCCACAGACGGGGAGGGCCGGCCCGGGGCCGGGTGTGCGGGCCCGTGCCCACCGCGCCCCCTCCGCGGGGCAGCAGGGGTGCGGAGCCGCCGCGGCGGCCCGTCCCGGGGCTCTTACCTCCACGCCCCTGCGGAGCTCTCCGGGCACTCGACGCCGCGCGGAGGAGCGAGGCCGACCCGGCCGGGAGTCCCGGGAGTGCGCGACGACGCTCAGGACTCGCCCCCTCCCGACCCGGCCAGCGGACGGCGCAGGCGCAGACGCGGCCCTCGCGCGCACACGCCCCTCCCTCGGCGCCCGCCGCCGCCCGCCGCGCGCCTGCGCACTGCGTCCGGGTCCGAGCCCGCGCCCGGCCGCTAGCCGGAAGTGCCCGGGGCTGCTGTGGCGCCGCAGGATCCGGCCCTCCATCTGGACTCGGTCTCCCGCCGGCCCCCTGGCCAGGACGGGAGGCGACTTCCCTTGCCCTTCGCTGACCTCGACGCCCCTTTCCTGCAGCCCAGGCGGCGCGGCGCTCCGGTCTACTGGACACACCCGCCCGGCCGGCCGCTGACCAGGCCTGCCCTGCGCTGCTGGCCTCTCCGAAGACCTAAGGTTTTAACTGCAAACTGGCTGTACAACGCCCCTCCCTTTCCCACCCGGCAGCAGCAAAAATGCGCCCAACCCAACCCAAGCCCAGGTTCCAAGCCCTCCGGTGGACTGGCCAAGGCCACCAGCCCCTCTTCCCATCCTCCCTTCAGTTCTGCTTTTCTAACGAGGGCGACTGGAACAGCCGCCTCTTCTCTGAAGAAGACATAAAACGTCACTCACGTGATGTCTGTTTGTGCTTCTCGAGTTTTGCTATTTTTACCACAAGTTTTATGTAAACTTAAACAAGAGAAGAAGAGACATCTGTGTGGGATCGGGGTATCCTTACAGCCGGGATGGGGGAGGGGGTCAGTTGCCAAGATTTAACAACTCAGAATTTTTACTGTTCTTTCAAGAGTTGAAACAGTTATAATACCTCAAGAGTATTCCACTCGTGTGATTTGTGGTGAAAGACTGCAGAACCTAAATCTGCAATTTACAACTATAGTTGGTGATCTTTCAAAGGTGTCAAATCTCACCAGGTGCGGTGACATGCGCCTGTAGTTCCAGCTACTTCGAAGGCCGAGTCAGGACAATCACTTGAGCCCCAAAGTTCAAGACCAACCTTGGCAACATAGTGAGATACTGTCACAAAAACAAAAAGCAAACCTTAGTCTGCAGTCTTCGTTTCCCTCAACTCTGAAATGGAATTAGGTGGTTTTAGTTCAAGAGCAAAACTTTCGATTGCCTAAAATAATTTATTGAGCATCTGTTATGTGAGGAGTTACTTTGGTTACATTATCTCATTTAATACTAAGAATAATTCTACGAAGTATAGTATGCATTCCTCTATTACGTGTTAGGTGCTGCTCACAGATAAAATGGGGGCCACTGCCCTTATGAAACCACAGTCCAGTAGCAGAGATTCAGGTATACAAATTCATATTAGGGACAGAAGTGTTTATTAGTACAGTGTGAGGACAAAGAGAGTAGAAATTTAAAAAAAGTAAAACACTAATACCTTAGATAGATTAATAGAAAAAGCATATGCATGATCTGGGCGTGGGGTAGCATGCCTGTAATCCCAGTACTTGGGAGGCTGAGAGAGGAGGATCAAAGGTTCCAAACCAGCATCAGCAATTTAGGGAGGTTCTCAGCAACTAGTGCAACCCTGTTTCAAAATAAAAATAAAATAGGGCTGGGGGTGTAGCACAGAGGTAAGACACCCCTGGTCTCAATCCCCAGTGCCACCCACAAAAGAAGTCAAGAAAGAGAAGGAGAAGGAAAAAACCTCCCTAATTATGTTTTGGAAGATTATTTAATTTGGGTTCCACAAAACTTCTGATCTGTAGAGTAGTAAAAATGAGAAATGAAATCAATCAACTAACCAAACTTTAAAATCATGACTATTAATTTAACCCAGCAGTTGTTATTGGTGGTGGTAGAGGGTGTTTTTTGCCTCCTAGAGGACATTTGACAGTTTCTGGAAGCATATGTGATTGTCACAACTGAAAGAATGCTGCTGATATCTAGTGAGTAGAGGCCAGGGCTGCTGCTGAGTGTCCAATAATGCATAGGACAAACCCTGAGTACGAAGAATTTTCCAGCCTAAAATATTAATAGTGCCATGGTTGAGAAACCCTGATTTAGCCAACAAGTGATTTAATGCTAATATATTTCTTCCAATTCCTGGTAAACTGTTCTCTTTCTTTTTTGATGACCACAAGCACAAATCTGAGTTTAGAAACTCAGGATTAGGTTTTTAACTCCTGCATAAGACTCTACACCAATGCAAATTAAAACTTTGTACCAAGCAGTATTCAAAGCAGTTAACTAGAGAGAAGAAATCTACAATAACCAGATTTATGGAGTAGACGTCGGGTCAGTTGTACTCTCACAGAGAGCAAAGCTTCATACCTATTGTTTAGTTTCAACAACACATACACAGTCACTTATTACCAAGAACCACTTTACAAATAGCTCTCACTTCGTCATCATTACTGCTTTTTATCCCTTACCTAATAAGTAGAACAGGCATTCCTGAACGTGAACATTTTTGCTCATCTGTGAACAAAACTTGAAGTTCAGAAATTCTCCCTGCCATCATAACTACTTTATTAAGCATAGCAACTCTTATGTGTGGAAGTCTTTATCCTAACAGCACACTGAAGAACATACTTTCTGTCAACAACCTGTTTTCCTTTTGTACAAGTGCTATAATTTAGCATTGGTTGTTTGGGCAATTGCTTTTCAGTTCTCAAAGGATAATTATAATTGTGGTACCCACCAGGCAACCACTGTATATCCTTGGATGTAACACAGTAGCTGCATTTTCTAAAAGTTCCTAAAACCAAAAGGCTCAGATAATGAAAATTTCTTTCTGAGTACATTTTGAAATGTATGACAAAGAAACAAATAATAAATTAATGACATAAAGATTTATTTGTTTATAAATCTCATAAAACTTCAGAATGCTCAACATAATGGTAAAAAAGAGGAACAACACATTAATTTCAATAAATACTTATTTATGGGACATAATGGCATTGTGTTTTCTATCAATGATGTGCTCATTGCCAGATCCTGAGGCTCTTTTGAATTGACAAAGAAAAGAAATAAAGTTAAGTGAATTTGTAGGGTTAAATTGTGTTTTATTATATTAAAATTGATTTCCTTATCCATTTTAATAAATGAAAGTTTATTCAGTTAACTTGGTCTAACCCCTCTCTACATATATGCTCAATAAACAAAAAGAAATGGTTAGTAAGGCATATGCCTTGAATTTTTTTCAAACAATGGGTTTTGGCCCAGAACAAATTCCTATTAAAAATAATTGTTATTTTGTAGCAGATTATGTTATTTAGTTAGCATTTAAATTCATGAATTGTAGCTATGTTTGTTTGTGGCTTCCAGACTGAATAGTAAGGAAAATAAACAAGATACTAAAAACTCAAATGCCTTTCACATACAAATGAAACTGTACTTTGTAGTAGCTTTATTTGTTTATGGGTGTTCTCTCTGTTCCATACATTATGGGAGGAGTTGGAAGAATTACAAAGGTGAATAATTCTTGGTTTTAGCTCTGCATAAGTTCACAATCCACTGTGTCATTCTCTTATTTACTAGCAAAATTATTTGAGAGATGGATTGAATATGATAAAGTTACAAGATCTTTGTGTAGATTCTTGGTCAATTAAATTTTCTGTGATATTTTTTTATTTAAATGAAGAAGAAATCTGCACATTAAATGCAGTGTCAAATAGAATATTAATAAAAAAGTCGGCAAAGTTTGGGTCATAATTGCCCCCAAAATTCAATCTATCAGGGTTTTTTGTTTGTTTGTTTGTGGTACTGGGGATTGAACCCAGGGCATTCCACCTCTGAGCTATATCCTCCAGCCCAATTTTCAATTTTTTGTTTTGAAACAGTGTCTTGCTAGGTTGCTGAGAGTCTCACTAACTTGCTGAGGCTGTCCTCGAACCTCCTCCTGTCTCAGCCTCCCAAGTACTGGGATTACAGGCATGTGCCACCATGCCTGGCTTTACTCTATCAGTTTTGATCTCTAAAAAGCTCAGTTTATAACTAAACAGGTTTCTACATTTCAGGAAATCATCTCAATTTTAACATGCTTGGCTGATTTCTTCTCCAGATCAACAAGTCTGTTGCTGGGATCAGCAGCAGTTTTAATTATTTTGAAGGATAATCATAATCTTGATGATTTTTAAGAGGCTTAAATTCCACAGTAATATGAACTTCCAAAGCTGTTTGTTTTCATAACTAACCTGGGTAAAGAAAATACCAAAAGCAAATGAAACTCAATTATTGCAATTTTTATATCTTTCTTGTTTCTTGGCTAATAAGCAATATTTTAAACACAGAATGTGAGCCAGGCATGCTAGCGTACGCTTGTCATCCCAGTACTTAGGAGGCTGAGACAGGAGGACCGCAGGTTCTTGGCCAGCTTCAGCTACTTAGTGAGGCCTTCTGCAACTTAGTGACACCCTGTTTCAAAAGAAAGAATAAAAAAATAGGACTGGGGGTGTAGCTCAGAGGTAGAATGCCCCTGGGTTCAATCCCCAGTACGGCAAAAGAAAAAAAAAAAAGAATGTGACTTTGGAACTGTTTGTTAACCATTAGTATTTAAGTGCTATGTAATCATGCTAAAACACTTGTGTTACAAAGAAAAGGGCTACAAATTTTTTTTAGAAGACCCTTGTTAAAATTATCTGCTGGTCCAAGACCATTTCGAGCAGCTATTTGGAGCAATGCCAGCTGTTGTCTGACTATGTCCCACAAAATTTATATGTTGTAACATGATGGCCAAAGTGATAGTACTAAGAGGTAGAGCCTTAACTGGGCATAGTGGTGCACACCTATAATCCTAGCACTTGAGAGGCTGAGTCAGGAGGATTGCAGGTTTGAGGCCAGTCACAACAACTTGGATAAACCCTCAGCAACTTAACGTGACCCTGTTTTGAAATAAAATAAGACTAGAGATATAACTCAGCGGTAGAATGCCCCTGGGTTCAATCCCAAGAACCTCCCCTAAAAAAAAAAAAAAAGAGGTAG